>VMDO01010344.1:0-72100 GCA_007922755.1 Pedetes capensis
AATAATGGCCAATAACCCATTTTTAACTATGCTGTTGAGGTTTCCTGCATGTATCTGTTGGTTGGTCATGCTTTGGGGGCTTGTGTGTTGCTGTGAAGCTGAAAGCTATGCCATTGATATTTCAGACACCAGCAGGGCCACTCATGGTGGACAGGTTTCAGCTGAGCTTCCAGACTAAGACAGACTAGGGAGAAGGACCCGGCAGCCCACTCCCAAAATAATTAGCCATTGAAAACCATATGACTAGCAGAGAAGCACTGTCCAATGTAGTGCTAGAAAATGAGCCCCACTAGGCTAGAAGGCATTCAAGAAACAACTGGGTAAGACTTGCGTCCTCAAAGTAGAGTCGACCTTAATGATGGGAATAAAATCCCTGACACTTCCATTTGTTGATGTGGAATGAGCAAAAATGAGAAAAAATATAGTGGTTGCAACAATGGGCTTAAACATAAAGACTGTGTATGGCAGTGTTGGGTAGTGTTTCTTTCTGTTGTACATAGGGTCACTATGAGTCAGATTCAACTTGATGGTACCTGACCACACAACACTGAGGTTTCCTGTGGCTATTAGAATTTATTAATCCTCCACATGATAGATATTATATATTTTTTATAAACTTATTCAAGTTTGTTGTTGTTGTTGTTGTTGTTAGGTGCCGTCAAGTCGGTATCCGACTCATAGCGACGCTCTGTACAACAGGGGAAACACTATTGTCAGTGCTTCTCTGCTGTTCATAGGGTTTTCAATGGCAGATTGATTTTTGGGAGGGGGTTGCCAGGTCCTTCTTCCAAGCCTGCAGCACCTGGTTTTCCTAGGCGGTCTCCCATCCAGGTACTAACCAGGTCCGACCCTGCTTAGCTTCCGGGATCTGACGGGATCCGATACCACAGGGCTACCGCTGCAGGCTATTCAAGTTTATTGATATGTAAACCTGCAAGTTATGTCTAGAGACAGGAATATGTTTACATACAATATCAATTTCTTTTAGCATACTACATACAAATTTCCAAGTAAGAAGTTGACTTTTTAAAATAGGAAAATACTAATTAAATGCCAAAAATTATACTATCATTTGACCAATAGAAAGGAATATTATTAAGCAAAGAAAACAATGGGTAGATAGCCCAATCTCCTTTTACTGTTGTCAAACAAGTGAAGGCCCATCCAAAACTAAACATCCATGAATTGAAAATATCAATCAGAAATTCTCCCAATCCTTGAAGAATGGTGTATTGATAATAACCAAGCAGCAAGAAGCACATGCCACTCCCATTTTAGGGAAAACACCATGTCTACATATGAATGAAAAAAGACAAGTGTGATCTTTTCTACACGGTAGTCAATAGCTGAAGTGTTTGAGAGATTAGAGTGTTGTGATATATTAAAAATAATACTTCAGATCCCACTTATAAATCTGACCTAAACACATGGCTAAATACAGCACCAAACTGTTATCATTGACAGTGTCAAAGCATCATAATATGACATGTCCTTGAGCATAGCATTTCCTAGATACCTGTGCATTTTATGTCTCCTTTGAAGACTTAGGCTGGGGTTTAGCTCAGTGGGTAGAATGCTACTCAGCACTCAGGGTTCGATGCCCAGAACTGAAAAAAAACAGAAGAAAGATGTGGCATTCTACTCCTGAAACAATTCTGAAATAATTAGCCAATGCAAACCCTGTGAAGGTCACCATGATTTGGACCTGACCCAAGTGCACCTAACAACAGCAACACGGAAGAGTTAGGGAGTACAATGTAACATGAGGGAGAGAGTTACACTTTGTTCACAAATAGAATGAATACTTCCTACCATATGCAGTGCAATATTGATTTTACCTGAGACATCGAATGTCACCCCAGAGTAATCTAAGTTATGCACATATTAAATGTAACAGTGAGCATTCTTTGCCATTTAGTACTAGTCATTCCATTTACAAATACTAAACTTGTAACAATCCCTTTTCAGTGACATTTCCCAGTCAAGTCTCTCAATGGTCATGCAATTTTGAATGTAGAATGATATCGTATTCTCTTTCACTGCTTAGAAGGAGGAGGAGCGTTAGGGGACAGGACAGTCAAAACATGTTTCATAATATTTTTCTTTATATCATAGTTCTGAGAGTGAGGTGATCGCTTAGACTGAGTGAAATGGGTTGTGTTTCAGTAGTGGCCTTAGTATGTTTACAGGGGCGGGGTATTAAGATCTATCTCTACTTGTTGTTGCTAGGTGCCATCCAGTTGTGTCCAACTCATAGCAATCTTTATAGACTTTTCAATGGCTGATTGTTTGCGGGATTGTTTCAGGGGTGGATTGCCAGATCCTTCTCCCATTTTTGTAGTGCTGGGGATAGAACCCAGGTCCTCAGAGAGTGCAGAGCAGTGGTCTACTAACTGAGCTAAACTCCAGCCTGAAATATAATTCTATTAGTTAAAAAACGATAAAACTCAAAACAGCAGGCTACCTAAAAAGATGTTTAATAGACATTGGAACAAGAAAGGGATTTATTAAGCCCAGTGGTACTTTAGGTCATTCAGTGGGCAAGAGTGGACTAAACCCATCTGCCTCCTGACTTCGAACACACACACTTCTATAGAAGGTGAGGTCCTCATAGGAGTGATCAAATCTTGCTCTTGAATTCCAGTTATAAGAAAATCCAAGTAAGGCTTTCTAAATTGAATTTTGGGCTGGGATTTAGCTCAGTGCGTAGAGCGCTGCACTGCAGTCTCTGAGGCCCCGAGTTCAATTCCCAGCATCGCAAAAATGGGAGAAGGACCTGGCAATCCACTCCCAAGGAAATCCCGAAGCACTCAGCCATTGAAAACCTTATGAGGGTCGCTATGAGTCGGATACCAACTCAACGGCACCTAACAACAACAACAAATTGAATTTTGAAACAGCAGTTTTCCCCTTTGATTACCTTGTAACTATGTTGTTGTTGTTAGGTGCCATCCAGTCGTGTGTGACTCATAGCAACCCTTAGAGGGTTTTCAATGGCTGAATGTTTCGGGATTGCCTCTGGAGTGGGTTGCCACATCCTTCTCCCATTTTATTTTATTTATTTATTTATTTATTTTTTGGTGGTGCTAGGAATCAAATTCAGGACCTCAGAGACTGCACAGTGGTTGGTGCTCTACCAACTGAGCTAAATCCTAGCCCCCTTATAACTATAGCTTGGAAGTATTCAGAAGAGCATTTGTTATTTAGAATAGGTCTGTGCAATTCACACATATATAGAAAATAATGAACCAGGCATGGTGGTGCGTGCCTATCATTCCAGCTGCTCAGGAAAATGAGGCAAGAGGATCAAAATTTCCAGGCCAACCTGGGCTATGCAGTGAGTTTGAGGTGAGCCTGGATCCTTTTGGACAGGGTCTTAGCAAGAGATGGCTTTTAGAAAGTAATGTAGGAAGCTGGTGAGGATGGTATCTCTTATCTTACCTTCCTATTTCTGGTCATTTTTGTGTCCCGTAGAAAGCTGTGGACCCCTTTGCTGTCAGAACTACCTCCTCATATGAAAGCATACCAAAGGAATTAAAAGGAGGGAAGAACAAAGATCAAGAGATATTGCATGTTCTTTATTCATGTTTTTGAGGTAGCAAGAATTCAGTAAGCATTTAGTGATTGACTAAGCTTTGAGATTGTATTCAAATCAGAAGATATCCCAAAGTACCTAAATGTTAGGACAATTCATATTTCCATGAATGTTCAGCTCTTCCATACTGGTTTTGCTTAAACATTTATATTTAGTAATTTATGATATCGATACCAAAGTTAGATAAATTTGTCTATTTCTTGTCTAACTTGTAAACAGAGATAGTGGGTTGCTTAGTACATCACAAAAATAGAGTAATTGCTTTCAGGCTGTACCCTGCGAGATGTATTTACTAAATATCTTCTTTGATGTCAGCTTTACCCTTATATAAACTTTTACACTCTGGGCGAAGATACTTTCCCCTGTAAATTTAATCTCCATGATTTTAATAGGGCCAAAAAGGGAAAGAAAATCCATGAAGTTTATACATCATTTTCTTGTGAAAGTGGCATAGGATTTCATATTCAGAGTAAACGATATTTCATTCAGCAGTTGGAAAGAATGGTGTTTTCATTATCATTGCTGCTCCTGAGCGTTTTTAAAATTCTGCTGGCTGCATTGACTCGAAAGATGTTATATACATTTGTGTGTGTGTGTGTGTGTGTGTGTGTGTATGTGTGTGTGCGTGCTTTCTTCAAGTTCATCTGCTGCCCCTACCTGTGGAAGGCCACTGTACTCATTGCCCGATCCACCCTCCCTTATCCAGTTTGCTTTCTTCAATACTAGGGAGGTTCCCATACTTGACAGGTATGGGTCTCTAGAAGAAAAAAATACTCATAAAAATTCACTTAGTAAAGTAACCAGAATGGTCAAGCGATATTTAAAAATTACCTTTGAGGAACAAATTCACTAAATGTATTTTTTGTCTAGACAGGTCTAAATCCAAGTGATGAAGGTCTCTGTGTCATGGGATAGAAAATAATAAAGAGAGTTGTTGGTTACAGAATGACAGGATAGAGATAATTACGTGTATTCAATTGTGAGGTTTAATATTGCCTTCCAAATATTTATTTTCAACAACTTGGTTATTAAAGAGTGAGTGGAGAGCTAGAGGAAAATCCATTTTCTGGGTGTATCTCCCTGTGTGAGCCATTATACTCTCTGGATATCTTTTCACTAGAAAATAACGTGTTTACCTCTCATGCCATTTTCAATGTTAGTGTTCTAGGATTCCACTAAACCAGAGTCAGCCTAACAGAAATTAAATTCTATCATAAGATAGGTCTAGAAAAACACTGGAAATACATAATAAATTCTCAGTAGTAAGCTTACATTTAATAAAATGCTTTCTTTCACTTTATTTTGAAAATTGCAAGCTATTAAGTGAAGGAATAAGTTAACATTTTAAAGGTTAGCAGAATATAATTTTCAGTATTCTGTTTAATTACATAGTTACATTTCATCACATAATAACAAAAATGTAAGGAAATCATTTAATATCTTACAGTGCTAGAAGTATTAAGTAACCTGCGGGTAATGTCATCAATTTAGTTGTTCAAGATCTCAATCATGCAAAGTTGTGGTGTAAAGTGATATTTTTGAACTGCTTTACCTTTTCTTTTTAATTGGTGAAGCAATTTTAATATTATACAACTAAAAATTATCCACTGTATAGCAGTATCATTTATAAATTTCTTAGGATAATAAGATACTGGTTCTAATAGATTAGGCTCATCTGTTAAGGACTGAAATATGTATAAAAACTATAAATTCAGAAGATAATTCTTTAGCAATGTATTTCATGTATTTTTACCAAGAGGAAAAATCACACAGACAGATTTAAAAATAATTGAGTTTCCTAATTTTATTATTGCCTCATTATTATAATATTTTTTGTTCTGCCAGAAATTCACATTTAGTCTCCAGGGACAACATTTTCTTTGTATTTCATTCCAAAAAGTGGCTCAACTAGGGTTTAAGTACAGATGTCCCCAGACAATTATTCATCTGAAATAGATTGTAAATAAAAATAAAGTATGCCAGATCATATATTTTCCGACAGAAGCAAATTTATAATGGATGTTTTATTCTTTAACACGAGTTAATGTTCAAAGTTATTTTTATCAAAATGATCATAAACATAGTCAACTACAAATGACATCCCTTTATAATATACAGTAGAAGACTTCACAGAGTATATATAAATTAATTAAATAAAGATTTACAGGAAGCAAACATACACCATATAATTTAGTATATTTTTAGGGAGTCATAGGGATAAAGATTTTGCAAGGTATATGGATCTAAAAAGGTAACTTCAGTAGAACACATAGAGTAGGTCCAAAGCCAAAAATGTGAATGTGAGTGTGTGTGTGTGTGTGTGTGTGTGTGTGTGTGTGTGTGTGTGTGTGTGTGAATGTGCATGTGTGAAGACTGAGGCACAGGGAAGGGGGACAAGGGAGCCATTGCTGATCCCAGGAGGTTCTCTGTCACCTGTAATAATGAATGATCCTGGCCTCCATGACAGAGAGCAGACTGATTTGTCAATGCCATTCATGTGCTGCCTGCCATAACTGGAATAACAGAGTGGCTTAGAACGGGATAGAAATCAGACACCATCATGATAGCTCTTCCCCAGGATTTGGAGCTCTGTTCTCTCCATCTGAGACTAAGCAATGAAGCACTGTTTCTTGAACTATGCAATAGGGTTGGGAATCTGAATTTGACTAACAACATTTTATTTCATATCGACCAATATTATATAAATATCTGACTGATTTTAACACGAAAGTACTAGTCTCATTTTGTTCTGTATTTTACCTGCCTTTCAAGTCCCTCTGTCAATTATCCTATGCTCTGGGACCACCATAAAACCCCTCTTAAGCTTCTTAGAGAGAATTCCTGCAGGGAGTTAAAAAATTAAACAATTTCTTCATCTTCTTATTTTCCTAAATTTGGGTTGTTAAATTTTAGAAACATGATAACAAGCAATTCTTTTGAGACTGTGTGTCATTTGAGTGAATTAAGGTAACAATTAACCTCCAGTCTTAACATCACTACAGAGTAAGGCTAGGTTTCTTACTCTGATGAACAATTCTGTGTTTACAGAAAATGATTTATTTTTTTAACATGCTCAATCTAAAAGCATCCTAAAATTGGGAAACATTGGAAGGTGTACTAACTGCTAAAACTGGCACAACATTATGATTAAAAATCTAAATCCATTTATTGTTCTGACAACCAACACATGGAATACAGCCTAGGGAAGTAGGCATAGAAGATATTTTAAAACAAAATCATTAATTAAATGGAATTATTAGGAGTAATATTTCTATTACAAATGTATTTTTCCTCTGCTTCAAATACTTATAAGATGTTGAAATCTTAAAATCAGGGGAAAGTATCTGAAAATTACAAGTAAAATGTGATTTCCACGTTACTTAGTAATTTAAACTTATTTGTTATTTACTTAAATTTCAGTTGATTTAAATAATTGCCTTCTGAAGTGTATAAGGAAAAACTTGATGTGTAAGATAATTCATGTAAAAACATTAATTTCTCAAATTTCTATTGAGAATGGAAGCCTTCTCAAGTTCACACAAAAAATGTAGCCCTGATGTTATCAATTATCTAATACAGTTGTGATGAATGTCACAAATAATCATACATAAAGTTCTATGCAGGGATAAAGATCCAAAAGTAGTAAATATGAATACAATATGAGGAATTAGTAGGACTGAAAAACACATACCTACTTAATTTTTTAAGTGTGACTATTACTTTAGGATAAGTTTAAATTTTAAACAAAGAACCAGATGACAATTTAAAAGTGATGAAGCTTGTACCAGTATTTCACGTCTAAAGAATTGTCTCAGAAAGCCTCTTTAAGATGCAAGTGGTGATGAGTTCAGAAAGAATAAGAACATCTCAAAATAGGGGAGAACACTGGTGTGCACAAGGACTTATTTATTAAGAGCCATGTGGCAACTCTTGCTACATCAATTGGGCGATGAGATGGAGCCTAGGAAATGTCCTGCACTCAGACCCTGGATTTAGAGGAAAGCATTCCTGGCCATCTCTTTACCTTTGAACAAATGACCACAACCATGAGTTTCAGTTTTCTCCTCTGGGAAACATAAAGTGAGACCTTGAAGACCTTTAAGATTGTTTCCAAGCTAGCTAGCATGACGCCTGATTAGAAATGTGCTCAGTATCTTGTGAGACTTTCATGGCAGTCTATAATCTGTAATACCTCTCCTGTGGGAATAATTGTAGAAATGATACAAGGTTCCCATTCATAAGAAATTATGGATTTGTGGTTGTCCCACAGAGAAAAAGATGGGTAGTCTTTCAAATATGTTTACAGAATATGCACATATGGGAATACTGATCTCATATTTTTAGTCTTTAGCCAGTCTCACTGATAATATATGTTCATGATTAAACTCAAATGAGGTTGGTCATAGAAAAACAATTCTCTGGGAGGCAGAGAGAGGAGGATCGCAAGTTCGAGACCAGACGCAATCTGCGTAACGTAGCGAAACCCTGTCTCAAAAAGTAAAAAAGAATGGGCTGGGGGCGCAGCTCAGTGGCCCAGCACTTATAGAGCATGCAGGCGGGAGGCCCTGGGTTCAACCCCCAGTACCGCAAAAAAACAAAACAAAACAAAACAAAAAACCCAACTCTCATATTATGGAAAATACATTTTACTATAAGTAAGGATTTAGTTACACATCTTTCCTGGTAAAAATTTTTCACTAAACTGAAAGAAGCATATTTGTTAGTTATGTGCTGCCTTTCTGTGCTCATGTCCAAATATGATACAATTGATGTCTTCTTGAGCACACAGTGTAAGACGATACTAATAAAGAAGGCAAAGTCCATGACACGTAACTGGGATAGAATTGCAGGCACTTTAATGCAACCCTATAATACAAGCAACTCGGGAGGCTGAGGCAGGAGGATCACAGGTTCGAGGCCAGAGGCAGCCTGTGCAATTTACCAAGACCTTATCTCAAAAAAAATAAAAATTAAAAAAATTGGGAAAGTAGAGTCCATGCTTCTCTGGACATTTCAGTGAATCTTTATCATTTTATCTGAACTGTCCTCTCGACTAATCACAATCCTCTGTCTCTACTCCTTCCATGGAAAATTTTACGCTATAAATTTTATAGCCTGCAAATACATACTCCATAAATTTCATAGGTTAGAAATGAATTCCTGCTGCATATCAAACTCCTGTTATAACTATTAATGCATGCTCAGGGACAAATTTTTATCTCTTTTGAGAGGGCAGTGGCCCATAGATTATATAAGTAATGATTAATAAAGTTATTTGAAATTGTAAGGTACTAATAGACATGTTAACAGAATTAGAGAAAATGCATAATTTTCACTTTGACCAATTTTTAGTATAATATTGTTATAAAACATAAAGTGTTATAGGCCAGAAGCTCAGCCACACTGAATGTATATTGCCCATTTATTTATTATGTTGTGTTTTAATAGTCAAAACTGGACTATAAGTTTTGTAAGAATATTATTTCCTTAGCTTGTTTTCACTGTATCACTAATGGTTGATTTCTATAAATGGTTTCAATAATCAAGGGCATAATTTACTCATTTTTTATGAAGTTTTCTGAGATATTGGCCAAAGAATGAGGGGTAGACATCAATCTTTATGGTGTGTTTTTAAGATCTACTATAAAGATATCACATGCAATAAACTGGCTCTGTAGAAACTACTATTAACAGTGTAAAGTTATTTATCAGCCCACTCTTTCTGTGTTTGATGGAAGGTATAAATGGCAGACTGATTTAAAGGTGATGAATGATTTTTTTTAACATAATTGCCCAAACAGAAGAATTATGCAAGATACTAGGACTAGCACTCTAGTTACTACTTGGAGAAAGAGGTGATAGTTGTAATAAGTATGTTTGATTTTATTTCATATGCCCTACCAATCAGCATCTTCCATAATATATTCATCAATGTATATTCCTTATTTCATTAAATTCAAATTATGGTAGTTGCCAGAACCTATTGATTCATAAATATTTTCAACCTGGCCTCAAAAATTAGCTCAGAGTGCCTATTGTTTGTTTAATAAGTAAGTGAAAGACATGTTTTATTCCCCCCACCAGAATAGTGAACCGTTGGGTCAAGTTCATTTTGTACTTTTCTGCACGTTAAATATAATGTTGTGTGTTGGTCATGTGTATATGAACATTATCAGAAGAAAATATGGGGGACATAAAAAACAAATCCCCTCTCTAAACTTCCTTTGAAAAGTTTATGCCTGAAGGCTTTCTCCACTGTCAGAAAAGACTTTAGCATGTACTTTGGGTTCCTTCATCCATCTCTTCCAAGTTGATATAGGAATGGTGAGTATCTTCAGTTATGGTACAAACCTGGGTGGAATCCCAACTGAGTCATTTCAGAAGGAGCCAAAATATGTCTTTGGTTCATAGCCGTCCCTCCCTCACAATGAAAAATGCTGCATGTGTATTAAAGATGTAATACAATCTGTGAAGGGAGGAAAGATCTGCTAAGTGGACGGTCACCTTCAGTAAAAAACCTACAAGCTCAGGGGATGTGAACACATGTCCACAACAAATCTAGTGACTCCAACCGAACCGAGGAGAATGGTACAAGAAAATCTCCATCTTTGGTTTTTGCAGATTTAGCTTCCTTTCATTTCTATTACAATGAAAACTGCCTTATGTCAATTGTATTAGTTCACTGTAGATTCTCCTATCTTTTCACTGAGCTTCTTTGACTTAGCTGCAATGGTAAGTATACCTAGAGGAATATGCTAGAAGAAAGGTCCAAGAAAATGTACCAGGAGATATTTTACAGTATTATTCTCACTGTGAGGAGATTGGGTTATGACCTGGGAAGTAATTTTCTCACTTGCCTGCTCTTTGGGAAGCACTATTTTCAGAAGAAACTGGCCCAAAGTGATGCCTGATCTTTGGTGCCTTCTTAGCTATGCCCACTGCTGATGATCAGAATGAAATGGTGTTTCTAAAGCAAGTTCATGCAGGTGCGTGTCTCCCACCGAAGAGACACGAGAGCAGACTCCTGTAATGAGCAGAATCCCCCTGGACTCGCTGTCTGTGCTGCTGGCACATTAATAAAGCTGAGACGTGAACCCGGACCCCTGAGGGCCTCTCTTCGTAAGCCCCTGGTAGAAACTTGTGGCCTAGGCAACAGCTCGACTGGGTGAGTCCACCAGAGGCTCGCTCTGAATTGGCCGCACCAGGAACTGTGCTCAAATGGTCTCAGCTGGGAGTTGCTCTGGTGTATTTGACTGAGGGCATTTCTAAAGCAAACGCGATGGGCTAGAGGAATGCCCAGGTGTGAACCCTCGAAGCTGGGCTGCCAGGGGACGCTGTAGCCTTGGAAGGGACTGGTCATCTGCTCACCTGCTGTGTCAGCCAAATTCACGGTGAAGACTTCAGGTAATTTTCTCTCTATCCTTGAAGGCTTAAGATAATGACTTTTGTGGCCACATTAACTCTTATGATTAGCATCTTGATGGGGTTTTAATCCCTATCTGAGCTATTCGGAGCGCCTAGGTAGTTGCTGTAAGGGCACACGTATATAGGAGGGTTGGGGAACCCTTTTTATGGGAGGAATTCACTGAAGTGAATTGCCAATCTGCTCTCAAGCTATGGATAGGGATGAGGAAAGTCTTATCAGAGATCAGCACGAAGGATACCCTTCCAATGCACTCATCTTAAAAGTTTAAAAAATACTATTAAGAAAAAAAAACCAGTTTTCATCTTGCCTGAGTAGGGCTCACTGTCCTGTAACCCATTCTAGGCAGGTGGCATCTGAGGATTCAGGCAGAATAGGTTTTATTTTTACTTTCTAAATGAAGGGTAAACATGTCTATGTGGAGCAGAATTAGCCAAACTTCCTCTGTTCATGTGGACATCACCACGTCTCTCTAAACTTTGTAGATTTGTCATTAGCATCAGGGCAGAAAAGAACTATATTTCCTCCAAATCTTCCTGTAATCTCAGACAAACAAAGTCGAGTACAGAAAAACAAAAGCCCCCCCCCCCCCCAGTTCTGGTGCTGCTGTCCATTGAGAGCCCCTGGTGGCTCCTGGGAAAAGCATCTATGAAATCGTAAATACTGGCATTGCCTATCCTGCGTCTCTAATTCTTTGACTGCAAGGTGAGTTTTTCTAAGGGTATTTTTGATTCTGTCTTGAACAGTTTCTCCCTGGAATCTCTTCCCCCCAAGCTTAAGTGGAAGCCAATCAGTGATTAGCCTGATCTTCCTCATGCAGCTCAGGACGGCCAAGGGGAGAAACACTGTCACCGAGGAGGTAACACTACTCAGACACAGTGTGACGATGGACAGGTAGGTCAGTGACACCGGTCCTCTTGCTTCCAAAGAGTTCCCCCTCTCACATTTTTGCTCACACCCATCGTAGAAGCAGGCTGGACTACATAAACACTTTTGCTAATAGAAGCCATTTTTTTATATATAACAGCACTATTTTGAAAATAGCTACTCAACATAACAACCTCTATTTTAATGCAACAAGTTACAGTTTTCAACGATTTAAGTGAGCATGTCCTATCACCCTCGGCACGTGTTTGATAAATACTTGTTATACATAGATGGATATGGCAATATCCCTGTCTATATTTGTCTATGCGGGCGCACACACACACACACACACACACACACACACACACACACACACACACACACACACACACACACACACACACACACACACACACACACACACACAGTAGAGCTGCAGGGCCCTGCTTAACAGAGTGCTCTAATCTCATCGTCTCTGGGCTGATTGTAGGGCTTCCTGCACGTGTCCCTGTTAAAACTGAAAAAGCCACGGAGTCTGTGGGGGGCCCCTGTTAGGTCTAAGAGGGACCCTGTGCTCCGCTGGGGGGACAAGGGTCAGCAGCCACTCCCAGGCGCAGCCTCTGCTGCTGTCAGACCCAAAGAGTTTTGTTTATTTAAATGACTGTGCGTACGCCTTGGATTCTATTTTCATAAAACACAGATTCCCCTATAGAAACTCAATAAATAAAGGATTTAACCACGGAATCGAGGAAGCGGAACCCCAGTTTTTAACCTTCCAAAGGGATCAGGGCGAGGCCCGGCCTATGTCAATTTGTACTGCAGTTGGTCTTCCAGGAGGCAGAGGGCGCAATGACCCTGAAGCGGGTCCAGGACAGGCTGTCTCTCTGGTCAGCCGCGACCTCTGCGTGTCATTGAATGAGGCTGGAGCTATAGCTGAATCCGTAGCTGCTGGACCGAGACAGTGGCGGCTGTGCCTCCTCGCCCTGCTCTGGGGCGTAGCTGGGGAACGTCTGTGCGCGGGACATCTTTGTGGGCCCAAACCCATGACCTGCAAAGGAGGAAAGGAGAGCTGTGTTAAGAAGCAGATCCAATGAGCAAAAGGAAATATTAAAAAAAAGAAGAAGAAAGAAAAAAACCAAAAAAACCAAGGCAATAAAGAAGACTTCAAACCCTCAACTTTGAGCTTGCTGTAGGCAAACTGGGAAACATGGACAGACTCTGGTGACGTGATCTTGGATGAGTTAAAAACACTGTACTCAGGGATCAATATTTTCCCCAAATGTTTCTTTCCAAGAATTCTGGATGCTAGGGAGCTAGGTGAATTGTCTAAGAATCTCAGACGTCTGTCCTTCAACTTCCGAAATAAAAGCAGAACGTTTTCCCAAAAATGGCTATTCTTGACGGAGAGCCTGTTAGCCCCTTCCTTTTCTCTTACACTCACTTTCCGGCCACAAAAGCAAATTATATATGTTCTTCAAAACCTCCACAAACAGGCACTTTATTCTAAGCAGCAACCATCCATTATGAATACAAAGCTTTTATAATGACAGAGTTAGGGACTCTGATTTATCCCTGAGAGTTTGTGAGTCTCTGTAGCTGAAGCCATATTACCGTATGGTTCACCAAAGTGCTAGACCTTGAGACTTATGAAAATGGCCTAAAAGATGAGTCTTTTTAGGTGCCATTGAGTCAGGTCCAACTCATAGCAACCCTATGTACAACAGAAGGAAACACTCCCAGATTCTGTGCCAGGCACATGATATTTTTTATGTTTAAGCCCATTTTTACAATCACTGTGTCAATCCATAGTGGTGGGTCTCTCTTTTTTTTTTTGTTGCTGTTGGCCCAGCACTCTCCCAAACATGTCCTTCTCCAGGGATTGGTCTCTCTTAACAACATGTCCGAAATATATAAGCAGTCTAGCTGTCCTTGCTTCCAAGGAGCACTCTGGCTGTACTTCTAGGACAGGGCTGTTGATTGTTTTGGTGGTCCATGGTATATTCAATATTCATCTCCAGCACCACAATTCAAAAGCATTAATTCTTCAGTCTCCCTTCTTCACTGTCCAGCTTTCACAAGCATGTGATACAATGAAAATACCATGGCATGAATCAGGTGCACCTTCGTCTTCAATGTGGCATCTTTACTTTTCAATGCTTTAAAGTGGTCTTTTGCAACAACTTTTCCCAATGTAATACATCTTTTGATTTCTTGACTGCTGCTTCTGTGGGTGTTGATTGTAGAACCAAATAAAGCAAAATCTTGGACAACCACATCTTTTCTCCATTGTCATGAAGTTGCTCACTGATCCATTTGTAAGGACTTTTGTTTTGTTGACGTTGAGGTTCAATCCATACTGAAGGCTGTGTTCTTTGATCTTCCCCAGTAAATGTTTCAAATCCTCTTCACTTTCACCAAGCAGAGTTGTGTTATTTGCATAACGCAGGTTGTTAATGAGTCTTCCTCTAATCCTGACACCATGCTCTTCATCATATGGTCCAACTTCTTGGATTATTTGCTCAGTATAGAGATTGAAAAGGTATGCTGAAAGGAAACAGCCCTAATGCACAACTTTCCTGACTTTAAACCAAGCAGTATTTCCCTGTTCTTTTTGAACGAATGCCTGTTGGTCCATGTATGGATTCCTCATGAGTATAATTAAGTACTCTAATATTCCCATTCTTCATGACCCTACCCATAATTTATTGTGATCCACACAATCAACTGCCTTTGTGTAATCAATAAAACATAGATACACGTCTTTCTGGTATTTTCTTATGTTTAGTGACTTAAAAAATATCCTTGCAGTGTGGGAAGCCTGAGATCCAGAGAGGAAACCCATAGGGATTGCATAACAAAAAAACAATTAAAACTGGTAGAGTTGCTTCAATGTTAAAAAAAATCATGAGATAAATCTTGATTTCTAGATAGAAATCATTTCTACTTTGCTGTTTGCATGGTTCTCTTGTTAGCTGAGGAGGAGAAAGCACAGCAGAGTTATCATGTGCAGATCTGCGAGGAACCTAGGGACATTCCCTCCTGTCCCCTCTTGGGGACAGCAGAGTCCTTCTGAGCTTCTAGAACTTTCTGCTCCTTCAGCTTCTGCAGTTCCTTCTCCTCTCTTCCAGGGCCCTGTGGCCCATTTCCTCTCTTGAACTCTTGAGGCCTGAAGACGGTCATGTTTCCCATGTCATGCATCTGATACAATCCCCATTGGTTCCCCAAGCCTTGCCCACTCATCTCTTCCTTAGATCCTTTAAAAAGTCTCAGTGGAGTGTGTGTTCTCTTTCCTGCAGAACCCAGACGTAATGATGAAGGAAGAATGAGGTATAGCAATAGGCAAAGGAAGGAGAAGTTAGAGCCTGAGAGGGTTGGTAAGAGATGCTGTTAGAGAGACCGGGGCAGGGGTCAGAGGGAAGTTAAGACTGAGGGGAGGTTAGGGGAGTGGTGAGAGGTTAGAGGTGGGCTTTCTGGAGCTGGAACTCCATACATGTGCTGCCTCTGCTGCTGACAAGCTAGTAGCTACCTTTGAGGGCCTTGCTTCCATTCTGGTTTTCACAGTCTCCTTATCTGCAAATTCTGGATGATAATGAAGACACATAGCTCACTCAGTGCTTTTGAACATTAAATCAGTGAGCCAATCCATGCCAAGTGCTGTCACCCTAGTAAAAGGATGCGATGCCATGGTAGTGGCCAAGCAGGACTGGTAACCAGGGCACCAGTGAAGGCCTCCTAAGAAGGTGGCATTGTGGCATGATGTTTATATGACAACGTTCAGATATTGCTAATCTGAAATGGGAAAAGGCACCTAAATGTTTTAGTGATTTTTGCTTCTGTATCTTACCACTGAACAATGATAATTTGTAGTTGCTTTAAGTGAGAATATTGGTATTTATTGCATAAGGCTACTGGGAAGTTTAATATTAAGATCATGTTTCTAGCCTTGCTTTTATTTTTCAAGTTTCAGAGCTATCTGAAGGAGAGTGATCCTGGGGTATGCATTCAGTTCACATTACTTGTGGGCTGAAAGTAAAAGCTTACACCGAGTAGCCATAAGAAACGTTACAGGCTGTTGTGGTTGTTGTCTTCCCTAGAATATTAATTGTAAAAAGAAAATCATGCAACTAACATTTACCAGTCCTCTGCTCAGTCTGAGACTTCACAGAAAGACTATGTATGGGAGAAGGTCTCCGACTTTACAGAGCTCATAAGCTGTGTTGTGAATGGTCAGACAAGGGCAGCAAACAATGGACATCAAATGAAGGGTCCCCTGGACCACTGCTGTACAGGACCAGGGGAGGAAGCCAGCAAAGCTGAGAAGAGTTGTTACGGAACCACACACATCACTTCAGCAAACGCGGACAACTTCCCCTCTACAATGTAAAAACCACAACCACTGTTAAGTAGCAGTCAGGCATGAGCATCAGAGAAGAATGGGTGCCCAGGGAACAAAATCACAGCCAGCTGCTTCCAAGGAAACCTTGGAAAAGAGTCACAAGACCAGGTCATGGGGAAACTCATTTTCTGCTGATACTGAAGAAGGAAACGACAAGTAAACCAGTTCTGTACGAGTTCCACCCTGATCTTATCTGGATTCCCAGATAAACAAGAACCCATAATCAAAGAAACCAACGATAAAAGATCTGCCTTCAGCCCCTAGGCTGCTGATTGTCTTGAGCAACCTGCTCTGTGGTCTAAAAGACTCTCCTTCCTGCCTCTCTTAATAAAATCACTCTTCTTTCTAGTTTCCAAACTGATTCTCAGCTTTCACTGCATCTTAGGTCCATATTAACTTCTTCTTAACAAGCGAGCAAGAACCAGGGAATTTTCCAGCAATACCACCACACTGGGCCTTTGAAATAGGATCAAGTTCTGCTCTACCTTTTGTAGCCCCATCGCCCTTTATGGGGAGAAGAAGCACTCCTGAGGTGTTTTGAAGTTTAAAAAAAAATATGCAAAAAGACACAAGGGGTGATGGATATGCAATAAGTGGTGTTGTTGGGTGCCGTCGAGTTGTGTCTCATGGGGTTTTCAATGACTGACTGTTTCAGGATTGCCTCGGGAGTGGATTACCAAGTCCTTCTCCAATTTTTGCCATGCTGGGAATCAAACCTTCAACCTCAGAGACTACAGAGCGGTGCTCTACCAACTGAACTAAATCCCAGCCCCGGCTATGCAACACATGTTATCTGTCATTTTTCTGCACTGACTGGCCCATGTTCTTGCTCAGTGTGCACACTTCTAGCCTCTCGTTGTGCTGTGTCTCCCTCAGACAGGTTCTGAATACTCAGTGCTCTCTTCACCTCTCCTGTGAGTCATTTCTATTCTAACTGGAAATTAATTTATGATTTTTCTTCTTCAATCATTTTGTCACTTCAGACAATGCACAAACAATGCTATTTAATACTTACCACAAAAATAGCATACTTCAATCAGAACTGAGTATGTATGGAGGCTTTATAAATACTGTTTGATTTTGGCAACAATAAGTGTGGCAACAAAAGAGAGAAATAATTAAGAATTTTGTCAGCATTTCTTTGAATTATGCCCTCAGGCCCTGTTGATGAAAGCAAAACAAGACAAAAATCACATTGTGGCTTAAGTTGAAAACTTGATGTTCATCTAACTATATACGGATTCTACTTAAATGCTTCGTAACTTTTCCTCCAATGCTCTGTGAAGACAAATACAGTGAGTATGTAGCTTGGGGATCTGAGAGACACTACAAAGGAAAAGCAACACATTCATTAATAGCAGTTAGTCTATTTTATTCTACAGCCATATCGCCCTGGCATCCCATCCTGTCTGATCTCAGAAGCTAAGCAGAGTCAGGCCTGGTTAGACTTCAAGTGGGAGACTGCCTGGGAATACTGAGTGCTGTAGGCCTAGAAGAAGGACCTGGCAGTCCTATCCCAAAACAATCAAACAACAAAAAACCCTAAGAATAGTAGAGAAGCACTGATATAGTGCTGGGGAGGGCACAATGTTGGGTAGTGTTTTATTCTTCTGTACATAGGGTCCTTATGAGTCAGACCCAAGTGGATGACACTTAACAATAACAGTCTATTTACCAGACCAGACGAATTATGGCATGACATCAAAAACATCATTCCTGAGGAAAGCAAAAGGTTATTAAAAAGACAAGGAAAAAAGACCAAGTTGCATGTCAAAGAGACTGTGAAACTTGCCCTTTAATGTCAAAGAACTAAAATAAAAGGAAGACATTATAAAGTTGCAGAAGTAAATAGAAGACTTCAAAGGATAGATCAAGAAGATTAAATATTGTGACTAGTGAAAAGAATTGGAGATAGAAAACCAAAAGGGAAGAATATGCTCTGTTTTTCTCCAGGTAAAGAATTGAAGAAATGTTTCAAGCCTCAAATGGCAAGAATGAAGGATTATACAGGGAGAACATTAAAGAACACAGGAAACATCAAAAGAAGATGGAAGGAATACACAGAGTCATACCAAAAAGAATTGATGGATAACCAACCATTTCAAGAGGATGATATAATCAGGAACCAATTGTAAAGAAAGAGGAAGTGGAAGGTTCCCTGAAGGAATTGGCAAAACAAGAGGAAGCTAGAGGAATTGATGGAATATCAATTGAGAAGTTTCAAAAAACATGCAGCACTGAAGGTACTCAGTTGTCTCTGTCAAGAGGTTTGGAAAACAGCTACCTGGCCAACTGACTATAAGATGTCCATATTTGGGCCTATTTCAAAGAAAGGGGATCTGACAAAAAGTGAAAATTATCAAAGGTTATGATTAATATCACACACGTAAAAATTTGCTAAAGATCATTCAAAAGTGACTGTAACAGTATGTTGACAGGGAACTTCCAGAAAATCAAGCTGGAGTCAGGAGTGGGTGTAGAACCAGGGACATCGTTGCTGGTGTCAGATGGATATTGGTGGCAGGCAGAGAATATCAGAAAGCTTATGTATTTCAGTTTTGTTGGCTATACACAGGCATTTGATTGTGTGGGTCACAAAAATTATGTATAACATTGTGTGGAATGGAAATACCAGAACACTTAATTGTACTCATGATGAATCTGTACATGGAATAGGAAGCAGTTGAACAAACAGAACAAGGAAACACTGCTTGGTTTAAAGTCAGAAAAGGTGTATGTCAGGGCTGTATCCTTATACAATACCTCTTCAATCTCTGTGCTGAGCAAATAATCTGAGAAGCTAGACTTCATGAAGAAGAATGCCACATGATGATTGGAGGAGGATTCATTAACAACCTGCATTATGCAAATGACACAACTCTGTTGAAAGTGAAGAAGATTTGAAGCATTTACTGATAGAGATCAAAACACAGCCTTTAATATGGATTACATCTTAACATCAAGAAAACAAATTTCCCTAATGTAGGCCAGTATGCAACTTCCTGGTAAATGGAGAAAAGATTGACGTTGTCCAAGATCTTGCCTTACTTGGTTCTACAATCAACACCCACAGAAACAGCAGTCAAGAAATCAAAAGACACATTGCATTGGGAAAAACTGTTGCAAAAGACTTCTTTAAAGTGCTGAAAAGTAAATATGTCACATTGAAGATGATGGTGCACCTGATTTATGCCATAGTATTTTCAGTTACATCATATGCTTGTGAAAGCTAGATGGGGAATAAGGGAGACAGAAGTACTGATGCTTTTGAATTATGGTGCTAGAGATGAATATTGAATATAACATGAACTGCCAAAAGAATCAACCATTCCATCCTAGGAGAAGTGCAGCCAGAGTGCTCCTTGGAAGCAAGGATGGTTTGACTATATCTTAGATATTTTGTCCATGTTGTCAGGAGGAACTAATCTCTGGGTAAGGACATTGTATTATGGAGAGTGATGGGTCAATGACCAAAAGGATATCTTATGCTACACCAGGGATATTTCCCTTTAAAGCTGTAGTGGCTTTGTTTTTATTGTTATGTGATGCTCTTGGGTTCACAGAATCCAGGTGGAGGATTCCATATAATTTTGTTAGAATAAATCAGATGTTTTAAATACCTCTATATCCAATATATGGGAAAAGGACGTGGCAACCCACTCCCAAGGCAATCCTGAAACAATCTGCCATTGAAAACCCCATGAGGGTCGCTATGAGTTGGACACGACTCGACGGCACCTAACAACAACAACATATCCAATATATTTCCTTAATTGTAGGAGTATAAATAAATTAATAAATAAATATTCCCCTGGTTAGGAAGAGAAGTAAAAGCATTAACAATAATTGGGCCTGGGTAGTCAGAGAAGATATTGTGTTCTTATAATAAGTAGCTTCTAGCCATTAGCAGAAAAGGGAGCAAGTCAACTGCAGGTTCAGGCCTGGACAGCAGAGGAGTTTGGGGACGGAAGGACTTGGGATGAAGAATGGAGGTTTCCAGGGCTATAAGTGCAGGTAGTTTGGACCAGAGGCCTTTTCTGTAGTGTCTAATACTTGTATGCTAACCTTGCTGCTAGATAAAAGTTGAAACCAAACTACGAGAGGAAACCACCCCGGGTGTCTGTATCTTACTGATAGCATACTATATATTAATAGGCTTAGAAATGCCAGCATGCATTGGCAACATCTCTTTGTTTGAATTTTACTCAGTTTCTTAAAATTAAAACCAGAGTTTGTCTTGGTCTGATCTTTCTGCTCTCCTAGAAGGCTTCTGAAATTCCTTTGTAGATTACAGGATGTCAGTACCTTTATGGCCTTGAATAGATTTGTTGAGGGGTATTGAGGCTCAAGTTTAGCACATTTGAGCCAATGCAGAATAATTATTGGTTTCAATTTATGAAGAAAGTGATTTAGAAAAGCATTAGAATAACCACTGTTCATCAAGCAATTATTTCATGTAGAACTTGTGCCAAGTACCTTAGAAATATTGTTTTTTAAAAAATCATATCAACTCAAGAAGCAGAGATTGTACTTTGTGTCAACTTGCCTGGTAAATATTATTTCTGAATGTGTCTGTGAGGACATTTATGTAAGACACTAGCATTGGAATCAGCAGCCTGACTAAATGAGATCTGCTCTCATCAGTGTGGGTAGACATCATATGATTCATCTGGATAGAACAAAAACAAGTATGAAGGCAATTCCACCTCTGAGCTGGGATTTCCATGTTCTCCTGCCCTTGGACACAGAGTTCCTTGTTCTCAGGCCTTCAGACTTGAATCACACTACTGGCTTCTCTGAGCCTCCAGCTTGCAAATGTCAGATTATGGGACTTCTGGGCGTCCATAATCACATGATCCAATTCCTATAATAAATATCCTCAGATATCTAGGTGCATCCTATTGGTTTTCTTTCTCTAGAGAACTCTGACTATTATAGTTTGCATATGAAATGTGCCTCAAAAGACTCATGTGTCAAAGGCTGGGTTTCCAGCTGGTGCTGTTATGGAGAGGGGATTGGATCCTGAGCATGCTAACTTCATCTATGGATTAACCCACTGATGAACTCGTAGCTGAATGGGCTGTTAGGAGGTAGGGCCTCATTGGAGGAAGTAGGTCATTGTGGTCATACTTTTTAAGGATATACCTTGCAGTCTGTCTGTCTGTCTGTCTGTCTGTCTGTCTCTCTCTCTCTCTCTCTCTCTCTCTCTCTCTTTCTCTCTGATTCCTGGCTTCCATGAATTGAGCAACTTTCCTTCACCATGCCTTTCTGCCATGATGTTTCTGCTTTACCACAGTCCTAAAAGCAATGGATCCAGCCAACTATAGCCTGAACCCTCTGAACCAATGAGCCAAAATAACTCCATCTTCCTTTTGAGAACTTTATATCAAAATAATAAAAAGCTAAGACACTGATGAATACATGTATTTTACACATGGAAAGTTAAAGCCTAGAGGCATTTAACAACTTCCAAAATGATTTGGTAGAGTAGGAGTCAGATCTAAGCCTCTTGGAAATAGAAGCTAAAGCATTACTCTTAGCATTTTGCTATATTTCCTTGTAGATGCTCTTTAAACACATGCCTCAGTTTAGGATACAGTACAGGAGGAAAAATGTCAGTTTTCACAACTTAATTCCTGAAGACTTGACTAAAGTATTTTTATAATAATGAAGTGGTTGTTTGAAAAAAGTCAAATAAGTAGGCTGGTCACGGTGGCTCACACCTGTAATCTCAGTGACTGGGCAGGCTGAGACAGGAGGATCTCAGTTTCAAGGCCAGAGGCAGCCTGCATAACTTAGCATGATCCTGATCCTGTCTCAAGATAAAACATCAAAAAGAATGGGCTGGAGGTAGAGCTGAGTGGTAGAGAACTTCCAAAGTATGTGTAAGGCCCTGGGTTCAACCATCAAGTACAAAAAAAAAAAAAAATCAAACAAGTAAAGCTACATCTTAGTCTGATAAAGCTGCTATAATAACATGCCACAGATATTTATTTTCTCATAGTTGTGGAAATTGGAAGCCCAAAGGTAAATTATGGCCAGGGATAATTTGTTCTGAGGCCTCTCTTTTTGAGTGAATTTTCTCTTTCTGGGTTACAGATGGCCATACACAAGTATTCACTAGGTAAGACAGGATACCAGAAGGAGACTAAGGTCCCACAAGAACTATGTTAACCTTTCTCTTCCTGTTAACTATTGTTGTACAGGAAGGCTACTGATTTTTGAGTGTTAGTTTTGTATCCTGCTACTTTACTGAAGGAGCTAATTAGCTCTAAGAGTTTTCTAGTGAAGTTTTTAGGGTCTTTTAGATATAGGATCATGTCATCTGTGAAGAAGGATAGTTTGATTTCTTCTCTATCTATATTCCTTTAATTTCTTTCTCATGCCTAATTCCTTTGGCTAGGACTTCAAGCACAATATTGAATAAGAGAGGAAAGAATGGGCATCCTTGTCTTGTTCCTGATCTTAGAATGCTTTCAATTTTTCCATATTTAGTACAATGGTGTCTATAGGTTTCTCACAGATAGTTTTTATGATGTTGAGATAAGTTCCTTCCACAACTAATTTCTTCAGTACTTTTATCATGAAGGGATGTTACACTTTGTCAAAGGCCTTCTCAGCCTCCATTGAGATGATCATGTGATTTCTGTCTGCAAGTCAGAATTACATTAACTAATTTATTACATTAACTAATTTACATTAACTAATTTATGAATGTTGAACCAACCTTGCATCTGTTGAATGAAGCCCACTTGATCATGGTGTATGATCTTTTTTATGTGTTGCTAAATTTGGTTTGCATGAATTTTATGGGGGATTTTTACCAGTGTTCATTAGGGAAGCAGGTCTATAGTTCTTTTTCTTTGTAAAGTCCTTCTCTGGTTTTGGTATCAGGGTAATACTAGCTTCATTGAGTGAATTTGGAAGTATACCTCCCTGTTCTATTTTGTTAACTAATTTGAGGAAAATAGGTATTAACTCTTCTTTAAAGGTTTAATATAATTCAGCTCTGTGAACAGATCAGGACCTGGGCTTTTCTTTGTTGGGAGGATTTTTATAACTGCCTCTAATTCACTGGTTGTAATAGGCCTGTTTAATTTGCTTATGTCCTCAGGGTTTAGTTTTGTTAAATCATACATGTTAAAGAATTTGTCCATTTCATCTATATTTTCTTTTCCTTTTTTTTTTTTCTGGAGTACAGTTTCTGAAAGTAGTCTCTGATGATTTTCTGGATTTCATTGGTATCTGTTGTGATGACCCCTTGTCATCTCTGATTTTTTAAATTTGGGCATTTTTTCTCTTTGTTTTGGTGAGTCTGGCTAAGGGAATGTCAAATTTGTTGATGTTGTCAAAGAACTAGTTCTGGGTTTCATTAATTTTTTATATTGTCCTGTTAGTTTCTAATTTGTTAATTTCTGCCTTGATCTTAATAATTTACTTTTGTGTACTCCTTTTGAGTATAGTGAGTATAGTGTAGTAGCATATTATAATAGTGTTAATACACTTGCACAGATGCACACACACATATACACATGCTTCTCATTGATTAATCTTCACAACTACATCCTACAAAGGCAGAAATAAAGTGATTATATTAGTGCTTGGCACAAATTCTTTCAAAATATCCTGATTTTGTCCTCTTTGGGATTATATAAATTTCTTTTGGTTCCTAGTGTTGTAAGTTTCATGATGCTGTGTTTTTCTGTGTATTTTTTCAAAGACCATAGGACCCAATGTCTCTCATTTCTTGAAATATTTCTGAATTATTATTATAATTTTCTGCTAATTATTTACCTTGTTTCCTCTGTCCCCTTTCTTCTACCTCTGTTTTCTTTTTCTGGACCATCGATTATTTACATATTCAAGTGCTGTGCCAAACTTGTAATTTTCTAATCATGTGTATTTTTACTTTTTTATGGTTTATTCTGTACAAGATTTGTAATTTGTTTAATCTTTTCTTCCAGACTTACAGAACTTAGAAAAAACTATACTACTCTATATTCTTTTCTTGTTTGTGAGATATGGTCTCTCTGTGTATTCAAGGCTGGCCTTGAACTTGCATCAGCCTCCCAAGTGCTGGCATTTCAGGAATACACCATGGCACCCTGCTTCTACTGCCCTAATGTTAATTTGCAAAAGCTTTTAGCTCCTTTCTCCTTTCCCTCCTCCTCTCTATTAATAACATTACTTTTACTCTTCAAACCATGGGCTTTTATTTATCTCATAAATGGACATCTCAATATTCTTTATTCATATCTTTAAAATCTAGATGGAGATACTTGAATGGAAAATAGCATATCATTTAAGTTCAGTCCACATTATAAATGGACCTGTGGGTTGAAGCTATAAAACACTGAAAAATATCAGATATAATGTAATTTATTATATTTTGATTTGTTGAAAATGGCTCAATTTGACTCAAACAGAATTCCATTTTAAATACTCATTTCATAAATTCTCCATGATAAAAATAGTCTTATAAGAATTATTCTGATTGATTTAACATTCATTTATTCCTGTTGCTTGCATTTAATTTCTCTTGTAGTCTGATTCTTGTAATTACCTACTGGGATATTAATTTTCTAGAACTGTGACCTCTTTATGAAACTTAGCTGAATTCTTTACTATTACTAGACAGAGAATCCATTTAAATAATTATAGAATTTATAAGCAATCTGTGGCAGCCAATAAAATGCTAAATATTAAAATGAAATAACCTAAGTTGAAACAATAAGAGTAGAGAATACCCAAAATGAAATTTCATTAATATGATGAACAAGAGGATTAAAAAATGTACTGCAATGAAAACTTCAGGTATTTAGATATTAAACTATAAATATTTCATCACCATTTTCAAAGGTTCAGCTTGAAGTTTGAATATAGTGCTAATAAAATATGTATTGATATATATTTACTCCCATTTTTGAGCATATTATTAGACAGTTTTAGCAACCAACAAATTATTTAAGATTATAAAATATAGTATTCCCAGTTCAGATAGAGATCTGATTATACACATAGTTAATTCATAAATTTACTAAAACATCATGTTAATGTCTTACAAGTTAATAACAAGAAGGATAATTCTTATGGCTCTTCAAATTGTGTATTAAGGAGAAATTGAAATTTTTTATTTGCTACAATCCTTATCTAAAGCTTAAACGCAAAGAAATACTTTTCTATGAGAATGGGACTTCCTTACCTAGTATATACTTAAAGATATGTGTTCTAATAGTAACTTACAGATAACATTACTGAATATTAAGCAGATTTACACAGGAGACAGTATTCGAAAAGTTCAAACTAAATGTGAGCAACATCATGGCAATGTTTAGTATTTACTGTCAGGTTTTCATACTATGAAAGTTCAACAGGTACAAGATTAAGCTTGCACTTAGCTTCTGAAATGATTTATTGGCTATGTCAAAAAACTACCTGTAATCACCCTACTAGGGAAGAGAATCCCTTTCCTACTTTTACCCATTCCCACCTTAAAAATTCTGGTACTTGGAAATTTGGATAGCTCTGTTGGGTCTTGCTCTTACCAACTTGTATATGAAAATAAGCTTCAGAGACCTTGAGAAAGACTACATTTAGTATTCTCAAGTTCCTTTAGTATATTTTCTACTTTTTATTTTACATTTCTAAAAATTGATTGATTGATTTCTTTATTTGGCTGTGCTGAGGATCAAACCCAGGGTCTTGCTCATGTGAGTCAAGTACTTTACCACTAAGCTACATTCTCAGCCCAATTTTTTATTAGTATTTTAATTGTACTTATTTATGGGGTACAGAATGATAATTCAGTTCAATGTACAGTGTGCAATTACTAAATCAGGATTGTTGACACTTTCATCTCATTAAACATTATACAAACCTTTTCATTAATATGTCATGATAATTGTAGATATGTATGACATATAGTTATGATATTTAAAAAAATTGCATATTGTATAGTGAGATTCATTATGGGATTTTCATTGAGTTGTATCTTGTATTTTGCACTTTTTCTCTCCCTCTTTACTCCTCTATATTGTTCCCTGTCCCATCTTTCTCATTGCCCTCCCATTAGTCCCTTCCCATTTCAAGTTTGTATTTTCCAATCTTATATATGTACAATTGTGTATACACACACACACACACACACACACACACACACACACACACACACATCTTATTGTTGGGTTCTGTCAAGTCAGAAGACCTTATATACAACAGAATGACATTTCGCTGTGCCCAGTATTGTTGTCAGTGCTTCTCTGCTATTCATAGGGCTTTCCATTGCTGATTGCTTTGGGAGTGGGCTGCTGGGTCCTTCTCCCAAGCCTAAAGCACGCAGTATTCCCAGGAAGTCTCCCATCCAAGGACTAACCAGGCCTGACCCTGCTTAGCTTCTCAGATCTGACAAGGTCAGATACCAGGATGGTACAGCTGTGGCCTCTCTGTCTCTCTCTGTCTCTCTGTCTCTGTCTCTCTGTCTCTCTGTCTCTCTGTCTCTCTGTCTCTCTCTCTCTCTCTCTCTCTCTCTCTCTCTATATATATATATATATATATATATATGTATACAAGATACACACACACATATATCTACCTTAAAGAATATATATTTAAAAATTATATATATATTCTTTAAGGTAGATCTAGGTCCCATATATGAGTAAGAATATGTGATATTTATCTTTTTGGGCCTTGACTATGTTATCAATCATATGTGTAATAGTTCTAAGAGAATTAAGCTGCCCTATAATTCATCAGAGGAGCCCACACTGGTGGTTTTGGAGTCAGATGAGTTTGGTTGAATGCCGGGCTCAGTAATGCTCTAGTTGTGTGTCCAATGGAACATGAAACTTTAGTTTCCTCTTCTATAAAATGAGTAAATAACCACTGATTTACAAGGGTTTAATGAGATGGCATAGTTAAAGTTTCTAGTTTAGGCTATTGTGTTTAGTAGGTGCTTAATAAGTGGGACACTATTATTCCAATGCTCTGGCCTATCACTTTTCCACTGAGCTTGAGGAGAGGATGCTTATTTACTTGGTGCCTTTGCAGCCTTGTGAAATGCCAGGCACTCATCAGACACTCAATAAATATTAATGAATGAAACTATGAAAAATGCATGTAGCAGCTCACTCCTGTGTGCACAGAGTAGAACATACAGAAAATACAGCTAGCTCAGAGCTTGCCTTGCAAGCCTTTGATCATCAGTAATTACCTGTTGAATCAAATTAATTTCATTATGCCACCTGGTCCTTTCTAATGCAGAAATGACAGTCCTTCTTAAAATGAAAATGTAAATCCTAATACAAAGCTAAATGTGATTGTCAAATGTATGTTATAGGTATAAATATGAGGATAAAGAAATTACTCCTGGCTTCATTGTCATGCACTCTCCTCAACAAGGGTAGCGACTTAAAGATTTTTTACAAAAATCTAAATCAATGTGCATTTGGTAAGAATATGAGTAAACAAGACCTATGCTGTGAGCGTTTATTGGAAGACAATTCCCCATGACTCTTGCCTCTCTGCATGTTTCGTGAGCAAAGGCACTGATTGCCTTTGTGTTGGATTATCTTTTCAAGGATATTTGTAGAACTATAGGATTTGGATCTGTTTGTTCCTACAAGACAATGTCTCCCTCTGGGGAAAAGATTAGGCTGGATTATGGCCCGTATAAAACACAGCAGATCCTGTAGCCATACCACTGTGGCATCCGATCCCATCAGATCTCGGAAGCTAAGCAGGGTTACTACTTGGATGGGAGATCGCCTGGGAATACCAGGTGCTGCAGGCTTGGGAGAAGGACCCGGCAACCCACTCCCCAAAACAATCAGCCATTGAGAACACTATGAACAGCAGAGAAGCCCTGATAATAGTGTCTCACCTGTTGTAGGTAGCGTCGCTATGAGTTGGACACCGGCTTGACTGCACCTAACAACAACAACAACAACAACAACAACATATAGCAGCTTCCTAAACTTGTGGTTTTGTTTCTGCCACACAACCTATTTACAATGTGCGGGGCCACCTGATCCTCCTTGCAGCATCCTGTTGTTGCTGGAGCTCAGGAAATCCTCACGAGTGCTGATGCTCTAGGTCCTGCTGCTGTGAGGCGTGATTCACCCAGTTTCCATGACCCACAAGCCTGAAGTGCTGGACCAGCACCATGACATGGTGGCCGCCATGTGGCTCACTTGCTCAGAGGGGAAACGCCCAGCCTCCTCATCGCTCTTGACAATGGTAATTCATAGTGATGCTTATGATTCTAATTCTAAGAATTGTCCCTTCACATTTTTTATTGGACTTTGCATTGACCCATTATTTAGGAAGACATAGCCATGTTTTAATGAAATTCTTCCTTGATCTGAAATACATGTCATCTTAAATGAGGTAATTTATGCAACAGTGACCAACTGGATAGTTTTGGCAAAAAGAATAAACATGGACAATGTTGTTTTCATCAGAGAACAGAAAATTAGATAAGTAGCCCTCCTACCACTCAGATTCACAGAACTGAAATAGACTATTCATCCCAATTAATTTCTGGTAAAGACTGTTCAGTCACCTGTCAAGAGTTTTTCAAATTATTTCTTATAAAGCACATGGATTTTTGATATTGCTTGCTGTCTTGATGGAGAGTCTCTTCTTCAGATTTTTTTTTTCTAAATAGGATGCTGTCAACATAAAGATGAAGTGAAGGAAAAAAACCCAGAGACCTCATTTGATTTTCACAGGGAAGAAAGAAACATTTATTTCAGCCCAAACACAAAGCAGGGAAAATAAATGACTCCTGTGGTTTTAGAATCAAGCTTTTATCCTGTTAGGACCATTGTAAAATGGAGTGAAGCATATTTTAATCTAAATGTGGGAAATGGTTCTCCAAGATGTGCTGCCCCTCAGAATTGCTCTAAGATATTATTGCTACACCACAATAGGGTACTTTTAAAGATGGAAAATAAAGAGATTGCAGGGTAAATAGCCTACAAGCTGTGATGATTAACATCAGAGGCTGATTCACTAGCGAACATCTCTCTTAGTGGAGTTCTTTTGTTGAGATAGTTTCTTTTTGTCCCCCATAACTAGACAACTGAACTGAAAAGATGCAAACATTGTGTATTTTAGAGCATCTTGTGATTGGCTCTTAGAATGTGCACTGGAAAGCATAGATATGTGGTCTACATAGGAAGCATGATGCAGGCGGTCTGAACAGCAACTTGAGGCTCAGACCTGCTTCTCCCCCTGATAACTTTAAATTACTATCTCACCTCATGATTCCAGACCCCTTTAACCACCATGCATAATCTTCGCAGCATGGCTGACACATGATTTTATCCACAAAAGTGTGATGATGTAATACCTGAATGGCTTATGTTTCTGTTATTCTCATATTTAGAAACTGGGGAATGAGTTGGCTTTTAGTTTAATGCAATAGGTTTTGATGAGGTTTGCATATTGCATCTGCATGTTTAAATTTATAATTTGATGCTTCCTTAAGTTTTTGAATGGAGAGATTTCTGATATAAAAGTCAGAAATTTAATGTGAAATGTCTCCCTCACTCTTCACTCTTTATGCTAATCTATGTACCCTTTGGAGCGAACCTCGTGCATAGAGTCAGCTTGATTCCTTCTTGAAGTGCACTGAATTGTGTGTTATCAGGAAAAAATCATCAATGACTTGCAAAGTTATGCATGCTATTCTGCCTTTTGCTTTCTACTGATAATTACTATTTTAGAAAGATTCACATAAAGTAACAATATAAAGCTGGATGCTATGGTGTAAGTCTGAATTCTAAAAACTCGAGAGGCTGAGGCAGGAGGATTGTGAGTTTGAGGCCACAGGCAGCCTATACAACTTTTTAAATTTTTTAAAAAGGAATTGGGAGCTGGGGTTCAGCTTAGTGGTAGAACACTTGCCTAGCATGGAAGAGGCCTGAGATTCAACCTTCTAGTACCTGGAAAAAACAAATGAATATATAAAAATCTACTTCTCAGCAACTTCAAAGCACCACAATTTTTGCTCATTCAGGTTCTTGTGATTTGAGGTAGTAATAGCCAAGACATGGAAACAACCTAAATGTCCATTGACAGATGAATGGATAGAGAAAATGTGAATTTACTATATATATATAGATACAGATACACACACACACACACACACACACACACATATAGTGGAATTTTATTCTTTTATAAAGAAGAAAATCTTGCACTGTGGTACACTACAACATGGGTCTATCTGGAGGATATTATACTTACTGAAATGAACCTGACACAGAAGGATAAATAATTCAAGGAAGGAATTCCATTCATGATTTGTGAGATAGAAACAGAGAATAAAATGGTGCTTGCCAGGAGCTACAGGGACGGGAAATCGAAGGCTATGTTAAACCAGTACAAAATTTCATTGTGCAAAATGACTAAATTCTACAGATCTGTTGTACAACATTGTACCTATATGTAACAATACTGTGTGTGTATACAAAAATTTGTTAAGAGGGTAGATCTTGCATTAACTGCTCTTACTACAATAATTAAAAATAGATCACTGTCTGGAATCCCATAAAGTATATGGGATTATACATGCTGGCATGAAAATGGACCAGGAAAATGACACTGCCTGATAACCAGGTATCACCAATTGTTCTTGATAACCAATTGTTCTTGTTAGGTGTCATCAAGTCAGATCTAATTCATAAAGACCCTATGTAAAATAGAATGAAACTCTCCCTGACACTTGCCAAGCACGTGATCTTTTTTATATTTTAGCCAATTGGAGCAGACTATGTGTAAACCCTTGGGAGAAGGACCTGGAAATCCACTCCCAAGGCAATCCCGAAACAGCCATTGAAAACCCTATGAGGTCACTATGAGTCGGATACCGACTCGATGGCACCTAACAACAACAACAATGTGTCAACCCATCTAGTTTAGGGTCTTCCTGTTTTCCATTGCCCTGCCATTCTGCCAAACATGATGTCCTTCTCCAAGGATTGGTCACTCCTGACAATGTATCAAATATATGTAAGACATAGTCTTGCTATCCTTGCTTTCAAGAGCACTCTGGTTGCATTTCTTCTAGGACAGATGTGTTCATTCTTTTGACAGTTCATATTATATTTAATATTCATCTTCAGTTCCATAATTTAAAAGGATCAATTATTTTCCTATCTCCCTTATTCACTGTCCAGCTTTCACAAGCATGTGATGCAACTGAAAATACCATGACATGAGTCAGGTGCACCTTCATCTTCCATGTGAAGAGATCTTTTGCAACAGCTTTTCCCAGTGCAATGTGTCTTTGGATTTCTTGACTGCTGCTTCTGTGGGTATTGACTGTTGAACCAAATGAAGAAAAATCTTGTACAACCTCAATCTTTTCTCCATTTATCACGAAGTTGCTTACTGACCCAGTTGTGAGAATTTTTGTTTTCTTGATGTTGAGATATAATCCATACTGAAGGCTATGTTCTTTGATCTTCATCAGTAAATGTTTCAAATCCTTTTCACTTTCAGGAAGCAGATTTGTGTCATCTGCATAATGCAGGTTGTTAATAAGTCTTCCTTCAATCCTTTTGCTGCATTCTTCTTCATAAAGTCCAGCTTCTTGAATTATTTTCTCAGTATAGAGATTGAGCATGCAGCCATACCACTGTCGTGTCTAATCCCATCAGATCTCGGAAGCTAAGCAGAGTTGGATCTGGTTAGTACTTGGATGAGAGACTGCCTGGGAACCCCAGGTCCTGTGTTGGCTTGGGAGAAGGACCCAGCAACCCACTCCCAAAAAACAATCAACCATTGAAAACCCTATGAAAAGCAGAGAAGCATGACAGTAGTGTTTCATCTGTTGTACATAGGGTCACTATGAGTTGGACACCAACCTGACGGTGCCTAACAACAACATAGAGATTGATGTGGTACAGTGAAAAGATACAGCCCTAAGGCACAACTTTCCTGACTTTAAACCAAGCAGTGTTTCCTTGTCCTGTTCGAATGTCTGCCTGCTGGTCCATGTACAGAGTCCTCATGAGTAAAATTAAGTGTTTTGATTTCCCATTCTTTGCAATGTTATCCATAATTTATTTTGATCCACTCAGTCAAATGCCTTCACGTAGTCAATAAAAAAGATAGACATCTTTTTGGTATTTTCTGCTTTCAACATCTGACATCAACAATGATTTCCCTGGGTCCCCACCCTCTTCTGAATCCAGCTAGACTTTCCATCAGCTCCCTGTCAACATACTGCTATAGTCATTTTTGAATGATCTGTAGCAAAATTATATTTGTGTGTGGTATTAATGATATTGTTTGATAATTTCCACATTTGGTTGGATCCCCTCTCTTGGTTATAGACATAAAGCTTTCCAGATCTCTTGGCATAAACAAGTGAAACCCTCCAGTGCTGCATTTGTTTGTTGAAACCTCTCAATTTGTATTCCATTAGTTCCTAGAGCCTGGGTTTCCTCAATGCCTTCAAGACAACTTCCACTGCTTCCTTTAGTAACGTTGGTTCCTGATCATATGCAGCCTCTTGAAATAGGTGATTATCCATCAATTCTTTTTGACATAATGACTCTGTGTATTCCTTCCATCTCCTATTGATGTTTCCTGTGTCATTTGATACTTTCCCTGCAGAAATCTTCACTATTGCCACTTGAGGCTTGAATTTTTTCTTCAATTATTTAAGCTGGAGAAAAACAAAGTGTGTTCTTCTCTTTTGGTCTTCTATCTCTGGCTCTTTTCAAATGTCATTATAATATTTGATTTTGTCTTCTCGAGCTGCCCTCTGGAATCTTCTGTTTAGTTCTTTAACTTTGTCATGTCTTCCTTTTACTTTATCTGCTTGATATTCAAGGGCAAATTCAATCTCTTTTGATACTAAATTTGGTCATTCTTCTTTTTCTCTCTTTTTAATAATGTTTTTCTTTTCTCATGAATGATGTTTTTGATGTCATGCCACAACTCATTTGGACTTCAATTATTAGTGTCTAATGCATTAGATCTGTTCTTGAGAAGGTCTCTGAACTCAGGTAGGATACACTGAAGGTCTTACCTTCGCTCTCATATACTTGTTCTACTTTTCTTCAGTTTCAGTTTGAATTTGCACATGAGAAGTTGATGTCTGATCCACAATCAGCACCTGGTCTTGTTCTGGGTTCTGATATTGAGCTTTTCCATTGTTTCTTTCCACAAATGCAGTCACTTTGGTTCCCATGTTTCATCTGGTGAATTTCGTGTGTGTAGTCACCACTTATGTTAGTGAAAAAATGTATTACTATTAAAAAGTTGGTCTCATGAATTCTATCTTACGACCTCCAGCATTATTTCTGTCACCAAAGCCATATTTCCCAGTACTGAGCCTTCTTATTTGCTTCCAGTTTTTGCATTCTAATCACCAATAATTATCATTATATCCTGATTGCATATTTGACCTATTTCAGACTGCAGAAGCTGATGAAAAATCTTTCCTTTCTTAATTTGTGACCTTAGTGGTGGGTGCATAAATTTGAATAACAGTCATATTAACTGACCTTCCTAGTAGGCATATGGATATTATTCTGTCACAGACAGCATTGTACTTCAGGACAGTCTTGAGATGTCTTTGCTGAAAATGAAAACAACCTCATTCCTCTCTACATTGTCATTCTCAGCATAGAGTACCATATGATTATCTGATTGCAAATGGCCAATACCAGTTCATTATAGGTCACTGATGACATCAGTTTTTATGTGCTCCATTTCACTTCTGGTGATTTCTAATTTTCCTTGATTCATACTATGTACCTTCCATGTTTCAATTATTAATGGATATTTACAGTTATTTCTTTTCACATATGTTGTTATTTCTTTTGTTAGGTGTCATCAAATTGAGTCTGGCTCATAGCAACCTTACGTACAACAGAGGAAAACATTACCAGACACTGTGCCATGCCCAGCATTATTTTCAGTCCTTCTCTGCTGTTCGTAGGGTTTTCCCTGACTGAATATTTCAGCAGTGGGCTGCTGGGTCCTTCTCTGAATCCTCAAACACCTGGCAGTGTTTGAGGCACTGCCTCAACAGTGTTTGAGACCCTGGCAGTGTTTGAGACCCAGGCAGTCTCCCATTCAAGGACTAACCAGGAGCAACCTTACTTAGTTTCTGAGATCAGATGGGATCAAACGCCAGGATAGTGTGGCTGTAGACTTGCACATGTGTACTTTCTTTTGAAGAAACAACAGACATTCTTTGATATCAATACTAATAGTGACTGTAACTAAAACATTCCTTATATGTGTGTAAAATGTTGATTTTCATATGTACTGTTTCACCCAACCCTTCCAATGGCTTTGTAAGGACGGGCCAGATGACGGTTATCACTCAGATTTTTCTGGTGATGACTGGAGCCTAACATAGGTATTAGTGGTTATGCCAGATCCTAGGGGTATGACCTGGGCTCTTTTTATTGCTTCCTTAGTAGGCAGCAAAAGATCTTTTTAACATGGTAGCCTCAAGATGTTTCCAGTTTTCACCTTGATGGCTGGTAGCCTCAGCATTGTAAACAGGAATCTTTATACACTGAGATGGTGTTTTGCTATATAAACTTGGCAAGCTGTAGTCCCCAGTCATATCAAACACTAATGTTGCTCTGAAGGTATTTTGTAGGTGATGAAAGCTCCTAATCAGGGAGATTATCCTAGATCACTGTGTGGCTCTGATTCAATCAGCTGGGATGCCCCAAATGTAGGGCAGAGATTTCTTGGGGAAGAAGAAACTCTCAGTGGATAGCAGCTCAGGCTCTGCTAAGTGGCCCAGCCTGCACTGGCAGCCTGTCCTGGGGGTTTCACGCATGTCTACTGAGCCCCCACATGTGCCCGGGCCAATTCTTTGCAATAGGTCTCTCCATATTTATCTTCTACCTGTCGTGCTTTTTGACTTGATCCCTGACCGATAGCCAGGGGTGGTTACTGCCCAGACCCATGCATCACAGAGCACGCTCCTGCCCCCGGGATGTCCCAGCATGCACTGGAGTTGTGTGAACCGGATGTGCAAACTAGTGCTCTGGGGGAGCCCCAGCTACAACATTGCCCTGTTCACCAGCCAGGGATGCTCAGGTCTCTGTGGTGTGTCAGGAATCAGGTGGTTTTATGCACTTATAGCTCATGAGTCTTAAACTTAGGGAGTTCTTCAGTTGATAATTTGTGCAGGAAGATGACATGTGTATTTGGCTTTGAGCCCCAGAACCCTTTCTAGTTTCTCAGTTCTGTAAGAATTTTGATTTTGGCAGACTTTGAGGCAGCAGTGGGTTACTGTGAGGTGTGGTGTTGGCAGTGAATTGGTCACAGGGGGCTCATCTTGCATGTGGCATGTGGCCACCAAGATCGTGGTCCAATCTCAACTATTAGAAGACTGCTCTGGGCTGACTTTTGTCCCTCCCCAAATTCGTGTGGAAGCCCTACTCCCCAGTGTGACTGTACTTAGAAATAGAGCTTTTAGGAAGTAATTAAACTTAAATTAAGTCGTGAAGATGAGATATGAATTCTATAGGACTAGTGCCTTTGTGAAGAAAAGAAAGATTTCTCCTTTTCCTCCCTCTGTCCCTCTCCTCCCACCCCCTCAAACACAACACATGGCCCATATGAAGACACAGTGAGAAGGTGGCTGTATGCAAACCACACTGTGACCATGTTGCCACCCTCATCTCAGACTTCCAGCCTGTAGAAGTGTGAGAAAATTAAGTTCTTTTTTTTAGGTACCCAGTCTATGAGATTCTGATACAGAGCTTGTGCAGACAAAGATAAGGACTCAATCTGGTAAACATTCAAGTCATTGATTTTCTGGTCAAAACCCTTAAGGATTATTTTTATTATTGTCTCTTTTGTTGTTCCAAAGAAAGAGAAAATTGGAATCTTTTTACTCAATAAAGGTGGAACAAATCTGAAATTATTTATAATACTGGTCACCAGAGAATAGTCAGTTCAAGACATAAATATTTATGGAACAGCTACGGCACTGTTTTGTGAGCATATAAGACAGAAATAGCCAGGCACTAGGACACTCACACCTGTCATTCTAGCGACTTGGGAGGCTGAGACACGAGGGTCACAAGTTCAAGCCCAGAGGCAGGCTGTGCAATTTAGTGAGACCCAGTCCCAAAATAAAAAATAAAACAAAACCAAAAGAAAAGGAAAGAAATGGACAAATTAGGATCTGTGGCCAGGGAATTACAGTCTGCAATGCAAGACTAGTTCAGAGATAACCGTCTGCGTCATTCAGTCCGCTCATCCGTGGGTGTGTTGAAGCTGTCAGTCTAGCTGTGTGAGAAGGAATGTGTCAGAACTCTGCTTGCCTCTGTGCAGAAGCACCAAAAGCAGAATGTATTCCCTTGGGGATTTTATTTTTTTTCAGGTGTCCATTTTTTTTTTTCTGGGGTGTTGAACCCAGGGCTTCCCACGTGCTTTGCATGTGCTCTCCCACGGAGCTGCACCCTTAGCCCATTTTTTAAACTTTTCTTTCTTTCTTTTTTTTTAATTTTGAGGCAGAGTCTTGCTAAGGTACACAGGCTGCCCCTACCCTCGAACTGGTGATCCTCCTGCCTCTGCCTCCCGAGTAGCTGGGATTATAGGCACGAGCCACCAAGCCCAGCTACCTTTCGAAAGTTCTTGGTGAACCTTGCTGTAGTTTTGGCTGTGCTTCTCCTGTATCCTACTTGCCCTGAGTTCAGTGATCAGGAACAGTGCCTTTTAAAACAAAGGATAATACCTACCACTTGGCTTTGGCTAAGTACCAAGGGTTTAAAAAGGGTAATAATCAAAGCAAAAGAGGAAAACCCTCCACCAGATGGATTGACACAGTGTCTACAACAATGGGCTTAAACATAAATAAGATTATTTGCCTGGCATAGAATCAGGAAGTGTTTCCATCTGCTGTACATAGGGTCGCTATGAGTCAGACTTGACTCTTCAGCACCTAACAACAACAACAACAACAACAATCCATGTGACATTCTCTGTACAGTACTTACTCCTGTACGTGTTCCATGTTGTTGTTAGGTGCTATCAAGTCATGTCTGACTCATAGCGACCCTCATAGGATTTTCAATGGCTGATTGTTTTGGGATTGCCTTGGGAGTGGGTTGCCAGGTCCTTCTCCCATTTTCCGGTGCTGGGAATTGAACTCAGGACCTCAGAGACTGCAGAGCGGCACTCTACCAACTGAGGTAAATCCTAGCCCGTACCTGTTCCATATATACTAGTTTTTCCTGTTTATTACCTTGGAAGAAGATACCCCAAAGTAACAAATCCCAAGGCTTTCCAGTAATAAAACAGTATTCCTTCCTTGTAAATCCTAAGGTGGTTGTTAGGTGGCGTGGAGTCGTGTCCAACTCATAGTGACCCTCATAGGATTTTCAATGGCTGATTGTTTAGCGATGGTCTCGGGAGTGATTGCCATGGCCTTCTCCCTCCCATCTTCTGTAAGGGTATGTAGTTAATTCAGTAATATACTCATAGGAACCGTGGTCTATTGTAACGATATGTGTGGTCACAGCTTTCATTACACACAGTCTCTCCTATTTAGAAGAAGAATGACTTGCACAGGCAATATACAAGTGTAGGTTCTCCTGGCAGAAAGAAACTCAGGGGCATCTGCTATCATTCCAATGTCCAGCAGATCAGGAGATTTGGGAAGGGAGCTGGCAATGCTGTAGGCCTTTCATGCCTGGAATTTGATTCTTCCACAGTACAAATTAGGAGCAACGTGGGTGGGGAGGGCCTCCTAATGGATTCATGAGCCTGTTTTCATTTAAAAAATATATGACTAAATGGAGGATGAATTGAAATGTTTGGTCTCTTTTTAATCCTGCCCTTAGAATCAATATATTTGGCTCTACTCTTGTTTCTTGGGGCTGGGATTTAGCTCAATTGGTAGAGCACTGCGCTGCAGTCTCTGAGGTCCTGAGTTCAATTCCCAGCACCGCAAAAATGGGAGAAGGACCTGGCAATCCACTCCCAAGGCAATCCCGAAACAGTCAGCCATTGAAAACCCTATGAGGATCGCTATGAGTCGGATACCCATTCCACGGCCCGTAACAAGAACAACAACTCTTGTTTCTCTTAAGTCATAGTATTTTATTTTCAGAAAACATAATCATATCCATAAAAATTAGCATTTCCATGAATCCTAGGAGAGAGAGAATGTAGGATAGAAAATACAACTGTATAAGCTTACAACTGTGAAGATGATTTTTCATGAAAGTGTATTTCATCAATGAAACAGGAAATGAGGCCATACCAATTTTAATCAAATATTTAAAGCCTCAAATTAGTTACACGCATGTGTGTCTGTCATTTCTGTGTACTTCTCTATCTGTCCACCTAGGTAGAATAATAACATTGGAACTCTATCAAATTGCATTTTTGTAGGTTGCAATTGTAAAATACCTGAAATTCTTGAGTTCAACCTAAAGTACATACATAAAGAAAAATCTGCTTATTATCAGGTTTTCGATCATCTGCCACTTTGCTGGCTTTCATTCCCACGATTTATTCCTGCGGCCATATTCTTACGTCAAAGCCTGACCTTGCCATAAATAAAGTTCCAGCGCTAAGCGCTTGAGCGCTGTAGGCTGTCAAACCGTATTCATGGTCTGAGTTCACGGCTTTGCTGCCGCGTTTCGCTCGTATCTTGATCATGTATTGCGAGGTCTTATTTTACTTTTCTCTGATGAGTGAAAATCACACAAAGAGTTGGAGGTTGCTGCCCCAGTGTGCAGGTGAGAAGGCAAAGTTCCCGTCCCCGCCCCATGCCGGCCTCCAGTCCGGTCCTGAGGCTCCCCCTTAGCTGCCCGTGGGTTTCCCTGGCCTCCACATGATTCACTGCTGCGGTGCGTCCCCCCTGCTTCCCTTCTTTCTTCCTCCGCTGCCTTCAATCCATGCCTTACTTTTCCCAGGTGCGTCTACCCCAGTGACTCACCGCACAGCACATTTGTGCCCTCGTCGCGTGAGACAGAGTGAGACAGCTCATGTCCCCTTGTATTCTCAAAGGTGTCAGATTTGATGACAGTGACTTCAGGGGGAAGAAAAATCAGAGGAGAACCACCTCCTGCCCTTCTGCTTTACCTTTTATTTATTTATGTATTTATTTTGCAGTACCGGGGGCTGAACCCAGAGCCTCGCACTTGCGTGCTCTGCAAGTGCTGGACCACTGAGCTGCACCCCCAGCCCATTTTTTTACTTTTTGAGACAGGGTTTCGGTAAGTTACGCGCACTGCCTCTGGTCTCGAACTTGCGATCCTCCTGCCTCTGCCTCCCAAGCCACTGGGACTGTAGGCCTGCGCCCCTGCGCCCAGCTTGCTTTACCTTTTAGAAACCTCTCTTGTTTGGCTACTCAAACCTGGCTCTGGCTCGCCCCCTGCAGGCTCTCTGAATCTCTGCATCGTGGATCCCACCTCCGCTCACCTCTGCTGCCCCATTTTCCGGCCAGCCGATCCTTAAGAGTGCACGTTTCTTCTTAGGGTCCCGTGATAGATTTGCGATCTGAGGCATCCAGCCTGGCCCACCTCTTCCATTCCTCTTTCCAGCTGACTCTCGCTTCTGACTACCGGGCTCTGTACTATTCCTTGACTTTTCTATTTTTATTGATTTTTTTTTTTTCAAGTTCACCAAGCTACAGGTCAAGGGCTTTCCTTGTCTCACTCCCTGGATGTCTCTCCGCCCACCCTCTGGCCACCAGAGCCCTGTCCAGCCTTGCGACCCTCTTCTGCTGGTAGCTTCCCCATTGTGGGTGGCAGGTCATGTGCCGATCGAAGTAGTAACATATATTGCTTTGCTTTTAGGCTTTATGATATTTTCACATAGAATTACTTCATTTAGTTCTCAGTATAGAGAAGGAAGAGGGCATCGTTCCTCTTTAGCTCCTGGAAAGGCTGAATTAGGAGGACGGGGTGTGACTCTGCCTCGATTATTAGGTTCTGGTGAGGTCCCACCCACACCGCCTAACTCTGGGCCAGTGTTTGCTCTCTCTCATCTCATGCTGGCGTTCTCTGTGCCTTGCTTCACGGTGTTTGAAACAAAAGCCTAAAAGCAAAGCTCTCCTTAGGTGCCCCTCCCATCATTCAGCCCCAAGATTGGACATTGAAAAGATGATAAAAGAAAAAAAAAAAAAAAAAAGCTAAGAATGGTGTTATTATAGATGGTCTAGAAAATGCATGCAATAGTTCTGACAATGTAAAAAGAAAGTTCACTGCAGGAAAAGTGTCTATCTTAAGCAGAACTGGAACCCAAGGATATATAGAAAAATATTACCATAAAAAGACACGTAAATGGTAGAGAAGTCTTTGATGGGGGGATGGGATGGGGGAGGAAGTGTACAAGAGGGTAACAGGGAACCTCTATGAATAATGTACAACAAAATGCATATATGGAAATGTCACAATGAAAAGCATGTCAGAATGAATCACATTAAGGTGTACATTAAAAATTTCCAATAAAAAAAAAAAAGATGAGATCTCTGTAGAAGTCCTTTAGCTTCTACTGAAAAGAAATGCTCAGTAGGGTTACCAGAGGGTTTTCTTTTTGTCTTTGGCTTAAACCATAATTCTTTTTTGACCTTCCCCAAATCAAATTTCACTGGGCTACTAAGTACAGAGATGTTAGCGGCAAGACAGCTCCTGGATCCCCCTGGTTTTCTGTGGAGTGAGGATCCAGCCTTCTCAGGGTATTACTCTAACACCCTGCTCCCAGTTCAGTGCAACATGCAAGCCCCACAGGTACAGCTTTCAATTAATTGTATTTATATTCCCCCTAATACGACCCCTCTACATTATCTCCTAAAACAATGGTTGCTATGCATCACCATAAACTGTGGGACTTCCCAAGCCACATAATATCTGTCAGGTGTCAGTTTCCTCATCTATAATATAAAATAGTGCTCTTGGCACAGGTACACGTTGTGAACTCAGGCAGACCTAGAGTAGAATCCTGGCCTTTGTGCTGCCTGCTGTGTAAGACACCCCTTCCTCATCCTATCAATCAGGATCCTACCCTCTTCCTTGGCATCTTGCCATCAGTTCCTTTACATGGCACTGCAAGACCAAGAACATAGAATGCTTTGACCTCGCAGGTAGAGATTGTTCATGCTGGTCGTTCAGACTGGGCAGTGTTGGCTTTCACCTGGACAGCTTCTCAATGGGCAGGGGCTGGTGAGCAGCTGTCCATGGAAGAGCATTTAGACTTTGCCCTCTGACTCTTGGTTCTCTTGGGAGCTGAGTGGCCAGTTTGCTGCTAATATCTCAATCATTGCAATGGATGACTGTCTCATTTGGGAGGTTAGAAAATTGTCAAATTTTATATGGTATTTTATTCTCAAAGCTTTTTTGAAAATTTACTGTGATATGATTTATCATTGCCTGTAGCTGTACTACTGTGGCATCTGATCCTGTTGGATTTCTGAAGCTAAGCAGGGTCTGGCCTGGTTAGTACTTGGATGGGGGACCGCCTGGGAACACCAGGTGCTGTAGGCTTGGGAGAAGGACCTGGCAACCCACTCCCCCCCCAAAAAAAATCAGCTGTTGAAAACCCTATGAATAACAGAGGAGCATGACAATAGTGTTTCATCTGTTGTACATAGGGTCGCTATGAGTCGGACACCAACTTGGGGGTACCTAAAAACAACAACGAATGATCTATCATTACAAAGAAAGAACCTCTGATTCAGATGGTTAATCTTGATTATTAACCTGATGGGACTAAGAAACACCTAGGAGATTAGTAAAGCACACCTCCGGGTGTCTCTGTGATGGAATTTCCAGAGACCATAGATTAGGAGGGCTCTGACCTAACAGGTAGTTTAATCCACTGACAGATTCAAAATTCGAATAGACTATTGGAAGGTGGATGTGGCAACCCACTCCCAAGGTAATCCTGAAACAGTCAGCTATTAAAAACCCTATGATGGTCTCTATGAGTTGGACTCAACAGCACCTAACAACAACAACAACAACATTGGAAGGTGATGGAACTGTAGAAGAAGGGCCCAGGTGGAGTAAGTGGGTCATTGAGGGTGAGTTACTGGGGAGACACACCTTGCCCTGGCCACTTCCTGTTACAGCTCCCCTCTGCTTCCTGTCCACCAGGAGGTGAGCATCCTCTTCCTCCATATGTTCCTGCTGCCGTGATGTTCTGCCTCACTATGGCCCCAGAAACAATGGAGCCGGCCATGAGGCACTAAACCCTCCGATATCATGAGCCAAAATAATTTGATGTTCAGTCAGGTATTTTACCACAGTGATGAGAAACGTAACTAACACACTGATGGAAAGAGATTGTTGTTGTTGTTGTTAGGTGCCGTCGAGTCGAGTCCGACTCATAGTGACTCATCCCTAAGTACAGCAGATGGAATCACTTCCCAATTCTGTGCCCTGTTAGTTGGGGTACATCTAGTTGGTGGCACACAGTACAGAGTGAAAAAGATAATGTTTTGCAAAGGAAAGGAACTACTCACGGTAAAGACCATGAGGGGTAGTTTGGAACAGCAAGGACAGAATTACCTTCACAGACAGGGCCTCTCTGGCAACTCTTTAGAAGTTGGCCCTGTATAACTGATTTTTCTTTTCCTCTGCTTTATTTTTCATTATAGTGTTTTCAGTCTTTGAGATTCTCTTAAGTATTTTCTGGCATATATATATATATATATATATATTCATTCATTTGTGGTATTCTTGTGAAAGTATGTTCTATGAAGGCAGAAAATGTATCATATAGAAGATGTTCAGTAAATATTTATTTTTATCTTGATGTTGTTAGGTGCTGTTGAGGCAGATTAGACTCATAGTAACCCTATGTACACCAGAAGGAAACACTCTCCAACACTGTGCCATACTCAGCACTATGTCAGTGCTTCTCTGCTATTCATAGGGTTTTCAATGGCTGACTGTTTCGGGATTGTTTTTGGGAGTGGGCTGCCAAGTCCTCCCATTTTTTCAGTGCTGGGGATTGAACCCACAGCCTCAGAGAGCACTCTACCAACTAAGGTAACCCCAGCCCTTGGTGGATAGCATAGTCAAGGTAATTTAAGTGGCATCGTGGTATTCTTAGGAAAGTCAGGAGATCTGAGGTTCCTTCGGACTTTGCTGTCTAGTAATTGCATTCTTGTCATTCATAAAACTGGCAATAGTGGGACCAAGTTGTCTAAGTTTCAGGCACACATCGGAATCATCCAAATTGTTTGCTAGATGCAGACTCTTGGGCTCCTTTCCTGCAAGTGCTGATTGAGTAGGTTTGGGGATGGAAGTACAGCAAGGACTTGAATTTCTCACAGCCTTCCTGGTTATCCTCATGCTGCCAATTTGGAGACCCTGTGTTCGATTCCCCAACACTGCAAAAATGGGAGAAGGATCTGGCACATTTTAAGAAGTACTGACCTTAGCGATTTCCACATTCCTATAAGGTTTAATAGCTTGTAATTGAGAATAATAGTTAGTGGTCACTGTCAATATACAGTGAATAAAACTATGTAACTTGACACCTTTGCTAATGAGAAACAGGACAGAATCTGTTCCTCACATATCCAACCAAACTTTTGACCAGGTCTGCATAAAGATATATGTGACTTTTATATTGATCCTATTTTCTATTTAAGTACAATGATGGACTTGATTGGCTAGTATTTACTTTTAGAAATTTATAAAGACATAAGAGCAAACCAATTCCTAAATAAGATTGTCATTTAACATAATGATCTTATATAACAACCAGCCCAGTGGTATGAGTCTCTGATTACTTGGCCTGCCTTGTGAATATTGGTCCTTAAGCTGAGATAATGGGACTATCATAACTGGCAAATGAGATTTATACCATAATTCTGGATCTCATAAAATTAAACAAAAATGCATTTATTTGACCAACATAGCTTGTGTGTAGACAGGGAAGCAGCTGTAAAATTTATGTTTCTTATCAGTTGTTCTGCTGGGTTCATGTGTTTTGTAGGAAATAATCCTATTTTCCTGCTTAATAAATACAGGGTAAGCTTGTTAATTACTCTAAGATTAATGTGGCATTTAGTGTAGATCCTCCAAAGAACATTTGCACTGAGTATTTGAACTTTCATGTTATTAAAAGTTATAATGGGACAACATTTACATACATTAAAAATCTAAAAATAGAAATAGTGTGCTCTAAAAATTTTATATTTCACTCAGCGGACTTTCAGTAGGCATTTCTAGGCAGCAAAACCATCTAAGGTAAGGTAAATAAAACTATTTTTCTACATTGTGTGGGTACCATTAATGACATAATTTATTATACTAATGGTAAATAGAACAAGTAAATCTCTTTAACTGCAGCTGTATGAGGCTTGAAGACTAAAAAAAGAGTCCAGATAAGAAAGGCATTTAAATTGGCATGGTTAAAATTCAGTTTAAAGCTCTGAAGTAGACCCAAGAAATACTAAATAAAAAGCAAAGCACAAAACCGACTTTTTAAAAAGTATTAATTTAAATATACATACAAACATACACATACATAAGCTTAGTTTCAAAACCCAAATAATTAACAATTAAGATAAATGTATAATATCTTTTCCCTTAATAAGATAAAAAACTTATTTGAAAGGAAAGACAATTGAAATCACTTTTCTTGCAGTTTATTCAGATATTTGTGTTCTAAGCATTGTTAGTTAAGGCTACGTGTAAGTAATGTTTCAAGAAAAATGTGTATTTCTTGGTAACTGACTATTCTCAAGCATTATGTTTATATTTTATTATATAATATAATATATTATATATTATATTTACATATACTATTTATATGTTATAATTTATATAGAAGTATTTAAATATATGATATATATTATAATTTATATATAATATTTATATATATTTATATGTATTATATTTATATATATTTCTATATTATATTATATTCTCAAACTTTCTATTACAGGATATATTTGGGAGAAAACTGACTCAGAAACAGTACACTCTGTTTGGCTTTCTTCTTTTGCTTATGCAGGAAAGGTCTCTTAACAGTGCCAGGGGTTCATAGAACGTTGGATGAAGAATGCTGAAGTATAGAAACAGGCTCAATCAAAATTATTTTTCATGTGGCTCTGTACCTTTCAAAGGACCATATCTATTTTATATTGCATAAATTATTTCATCAATATCCTATCTCTCAGATCATTACTTCCCATTACTCAGTTCTTTCATGGCATCTCTCAATGGCCACCAAGGGAATCTCATACCCTGTCCTTCCCTCCCTACCTTCCATAAAAGGACGTAAGAGGGAAATAAAACCACCCATACAAGTGTTCGTGAACTTTCATCCCCTGAGAGGGAAATCCTTTCTCTGGTGATGAGTTTACTATCTGAACAGTATATGTGTGCTTCCATTAGATTATCAACCACAGAGCAGGAACTGAGTCCCTTTATGGGCCTGTGCAGCATCTCACTTACTAATGGTGTTGAATCACAGTAACCATGAGAATGGGCTTCAAACCTCTCCCCTCCTCCAATTCCACAGTGCAATTACACTAAACACAGCCTCCTCACAGGGCTGCCCTTGCTCCCACAGTAAAGGATCCACCTCACTTTCAGAGCAGATATTCATTTCATTTCTTCTCCTACTGCTAAGCTCCATTCTTTATTTTAATCCGACCCTGCAGGTACTCCCTTTGGTAGATAACTCTCATCAAAGTCAGAAATTCCGGCTCTGCACAACACCAGTACCCATTGCAGGCTGTGTCAATATCTGAGCTTGCGGAGCAAGCATTCATGTTAATAGGAAAAATTCAAATCATTATATATATATATATATATATATATATATATATATATATATATGATGATATATATTATATATCAGCAGGTGAAACACTACTGTCAGTATTTCTCTGCTGTGCATAGGGTTTTCAATGGCTGATTGTTTTTTGGGAGTTGGTTGCCAGGTCCTTCTCCCAAGCCTACAGCACCTGGTGTTCCCAGGTGGTCTCCCATCCAAGTACTAACCAGGCTTGACCTGCTTAGCTTCTGAGATGTGACAGGATTGGATGCCACAGTGGTACAGCTGCAGAACAGTTCCACTGTGGAAACAGATAATTTCAGTCAGACACATATGTGTATAAGGCATAGTGTGTTCTTATGATGGGGGAGTTCTGGATGCCAAGAGAGCCCTCGGCCGGCTCAGGCCATAGTACGGGGGTTGTTGTTGTTGTTGTTAGGTGCCGTCGAGTTGGTATCTGACTCATAGCGACCCTCATAGGGTTTTCAATGGCTGACTGTTTCGGGATTGCCTTGGGAGTGGATTGCCAGGCCCTTCTCCCATTTTTGCAGTGCTGAGAATTGAACTCGGGACCTCAGAGACTGCAGCGCAGCGCTCTACCAATTGAGCTAAATCCCAGCCCAGTACAGGGGTAGGGTGGAGAAGAACAGATCCTCCGAACCAGCGTCTTATGGGAGGCCTAGAGGACAAGCTGGTTATAAAGATGAGAGCTGGTGCTGACATTTTCCCTCCTCCTTCAGCTAATGTTATTGATAATATATATGTCTGGTAGCTAATAGAGATAGCTTCTCCTGTAAGCCCTACTTTCTTTGCCTTAGAATTCTATAGAAACAATCTGGATGTTTTTGCCTGGTGGGGTAGGGGAAGGAGCCCGGGTGAAGCTTTGGGGCAGAGGAGAATGCAGGCAGCATGGCTTTCATCTGAGAGAAACAGACTTGTCTTAATTAAACATCAACAGGCGTGACTATGGCAGGAGGAGAGGACATCGTGCAATGGGAGGACACGGGTGGAGGAACCATACAGGCCTGTGTGTGAAGGGCCTTGGAAGTGTGGAGAGCAGCTCAGGCTAAAGCCCAACGGCCCCAGGAAGGCATCAGGGGGTTGTAAGTTGGGGTCACCACAGTCTTCTGCAGGCAGGTCTCGCTCGCTGCAATGCAGAGGATGGATCGGTGGGTGATGGGGGAGAAACCTGGACTTTAGCGAGCTATCTGATTGTTTTAATAGGCCGTGATTTGTACAGGTGTCTGAGGCCCTGAAATTGCCATGTCAAAGGAGAGCTAATGGTTAAAAATGAATTCCATCCATTGCAATTTTTTTTTGTGTGTGGTCCTGGGGGTTGAACGCAGGGTCTTGCACTTGCATACTTTGTAAGTGCTGGACCACTGAGCTGCACCCCCAGCCCATATTTTTACTTTTGTGAGACAGGGTCTGGCTAAATTACGCAGACTGCCTTTGGTCTCGAACTTGCGATCCTCCTGCCTCTGCCTCCTGAGCCACTGGGACCATTGCAATTTTTCTATTTAATAGCAACAAAGCAGATCAGCCCCTCAAAGCTGGGAAACAACCTAGATGTGTGACCGTGGATATTGATAATACCAAGTATGGTGTGGAGTGCTGATTGGAAAAATCACACAGCCCTTAATGAAGAACGCCGGATCAGGGCTCTGATTCGGGCGAAGGCTGCCGAGAAACATTGCTAAGGCAAAGGCTGGGTAACAAGTAGGAGAGGCACGGTTCAGAGAGGGAAAACAAAATAAGAGAACGCTAAACAACAATGCCAGGCATATGTTTACAGCAGAACACCAGCACAACTGTATCTGGGGAATGGGCTGGAAAGCACAGCTTCCCTTTTACCCAGGGTGTTCTTTTCTTCCTCAAATTTTCCTTAATAGTCATGCATTGTTTTAATCACAAATACATATAATAAATTAAAGATAGCTAGTTGTTTAAATAACCGTGCCTGGAGACCTTATAATATTCATGTTTCATCATCCAAAGTGTATATTACATAGAGTTGATTGCGTAGGCACCGGCCATTTCCCTCTCTTGTCTTTGTGAAATCTTTTGATCTCTTTTGATTCTCTTTTTATCTAAGGCGCCAAATAATGATTCGTGAGCACGTCACGGCAACTCCTTTCATTGCCAGCTATTTTCCCAGTTCCTTGCAGACAGGGACGGCTATCTATCAAAGTCATGGCCCATGAAATGGAAAGAAAAGTCTACTGCATAAATTCCAGGAAGATTTCCTTCACTGATGAAAAAATAAATGCAGCTGGTAATGAAACATTTGTGAGAGCATGTGTGATGTCCAGAATGGATGCAGCCATGCTGCAAACGTGAGCTGACAAGCATGGAGCTGGAAAGGAAACAGGCTAAAGACAGTAAAATCAGTCCTGACATGAAGGGCCTTGTATCCCCAATGATGTCGCGGAACCACTACACTAACAGGAGAAGCCAACTGAAGAGGCCTTACTGTATGAGGAAAAACAAAACCCAACACAACAAAACTCCTGTGGGTATAAGCCAAGGGTGGTTGGATTTTATATTTACTTATGTTGTTGTTGTTAGGTGCCGTTGAGTCGGTATCTGACTTATAGTGACCCTGTGTACAACGGGCAAAATACTATTGTCAGTGCTTCTCTGCTGTTCATAGAGTTTTCAATGGTGGATTGATTTTTGGGAGTGGGTTGCCGGGTCCTTCTCCCAAGCTGACAGCACCTGGTGTTCCCAGGCGGTCTCCCATCCAAGTACTAACCAGGCCTGACCCTGCTTAACTTCTGAGATCTGATGGGATCAGATGCCACAGGGCTACGGCTGCAGGCCGAGAGAGTATAGTGTACAGAAAAGTCACACATTTCTTGAAGACCCATCTTTACCGAGATGCTTGCAGGATTGATTTGCGGGTGTCCCCGGGACTGGGCCAGGGCAGGCTTCTCCGGGCCAGGCAGGCAAAGTCCGTCCTCCTCTGCGGAGAGGGAGGCCCAGGTGGTCTGGCAGCTGATGACCAGCCTCAGGTGTGTTTGATCCCTGGGCGATTGGCCTGCAGCCCTTAGGCTTAACCGGAAGGTCTTCTCTCAGGTCCGGCAGGCAGCATCCAATCCGCTGGGAGCCCAAAGGGTACATAAGGGGGCGGCGGGGTGCACTGCTGCTCTCTCCAGAGCTGGCACGCTGTCTCCTCCTGTCCTGGAAGCTCTGGACCCCAGGACCCCAGGCCTCTCGACCCTGGGGTTTGCAGCAGGGGCTCTGGGCCCCTGCGCCATCAGCCTCCTTGGATTTAGCAGCACAGTCACCTTCCCGGCCCTGAGGCTTCCAGATGGCCAACGGAGGGACTCCTCTGACTCCGTAACTGAGTAAGCTGGTTCTCCCAGTAAGACTTTCTCACGTCTTTCTGTATGTGTGTGTATAGACAGGTGATGTCCTTGCGTCCACATCTGTTCCTCTCTGGCTGAGGGCCCTACCTAAAGCAGTGAGGGTGGGTCTCTACCTGGGCGGGATTGCTAAGGGCTCAGGGTGACGCACAGAGGCCCATGTGGCGTGAAACACTATGACACAAGAGGCTTCAGCTTTTCAGAGGTCACGTTTATAAATTAACAAACAAAAAGCATCCTTCTGAAACCATTATAAGACCAAAACAGAACAGTTCTGGAGCAAATATTCACACGAACTCTTTTGCCAGAAGTGCCACATCTGACAAAATAAAGCAACAGGCTTTAGGTCTATTGGACATATGCACAGCTAGAGCCCATTGGATGAATCCAGTTGTGGAGATGATTCCTCCAGGCTGGATATCATGATTGCCACCTTGATCCAAAACACCTGGTCCGGCTGGTGGAGATAGAGTGGGTCAGAAACACACAAGTGAGCCAGATCTATCCTGATGTATGGACAGTCCTTCTGTAAGGAGGGGAGGAGAGTCAGGAGATGTCACTGAGGGGAGTCTGTAGGCTGGAGAGCAGAGCAGAACGGAAGGAAAGGAAACGGAGCAGAAGCAGGGAAGCTAGGTGGTGGCACAGCTGCCTCCAAGGTGACCAGGAAGTCACATGTGGCCCCTGTGAGGAAGCCCACTCGGGAGGGACTTCAAGTTGGTACATCTTGGAGAGATCTTGGTGAGGACTTCTGGGGTTGGAGGTGTCTCTCCCCTTGGTGGTGGTGGTGGTAGGTGCTGTCGAGTCGTGTCCGACTCATAGCAACCCTCATAGGATTTTCAATGGCTGATTGTTTTGCAATTGCCTTGGGAGTGGATTGCCAGCTCCTTCTCTAAAGCTTTCCACGAGTGACACACCTCCCCTGTATAAAACACCCAGTGGACTCCTGTTTCACAAAGTTTAACATGATCTGCCCTTTGGTCCGCCTGTGTTCCCTTTGGCTTTCAAGCAACACATGTTTAATAATAGTACTTAATATCTTTCCAAGAAACATAATGGGTAATTTCTGAAGCACAAGTGATTTCTGCAAAGAGGAACTAAACAGAAATGAAATAAATGTAGATTGATTTGGCTTCTTTGTTATAAGCAATTTGAAAATATAATCAGGAAGAGCAGAAGCTAATTATAATATAGAAAAAATTGAAAGTCCCATTTGATAAGAAGAAATTAAAATGTTAAAATATTTTGAAATTGAGGAAATTCATAGATTAGTGGCTTTAGCTTTTTGCCACTGTTTCAGTGCCACGGAAAAAGGAAGCCAAATTACATAGGCCCTATTTTTGTGGCTGTGGAGAATACTCAAAAACAGACGAAAACCTTAAAAATAGTAAAGTGAAAAACCTCCGTAAGGTAAGCTGCACTGCAAATGTTTCTTTCCTGCTGATTTCAATTTGTTGTCTTCAAATTGTGCGTCCTGGGATGTGACTCTCACCTTTTGAAAGACAGCTATCATAATTACTTTTATTTGCTCTTATATGAAAGTCAAATGGCTTAGAGAATCAAGTTGTGCGGTTCAATGTGGAGGATTTCCCTGCTGATGGCATCTGAGCCGGGGCTCCCTGAGGCGTGAGATGCTCTAATAGGAGGGCTCAGTCACTGAGGGCGCTGTGGAAATGACTTATTCTCAGGACAGAGCCACACCTCAGCTCTGTCCTCGCCAAGTGACAAGCAGGGTGGTTACTCGAGACCTGGTTCTGCAAGTTAAAACTGTTACCTTTGCAGCCCATGGCCAAAACTTATTCAAGTAGTTTCAGTGATAGTCCACTGACTAGCTGGCAGCAGTTCATGACCTCAGATGCCTATCAAGAACATGCTGGGGATATTCAAGCAAAGCCACCGAGGAACAGGAACCTTTATATAGAAGTTGATGAAGAAACACTTCGTTATTTTTCCCACCTTTTTCCAACGGTGGATAATTTTGGTGACTTTGGAATGATAAGTACTTTTCATAGCCCATTCATTGCAATTTTGGATCATAGTGGATGATTTAATTTAATTTAAAATGACAGGTGTTTCCAAATTTAAGATATTTCATCTCTCTCATCTAGTTTTCTGCATATATCTACTGCCAGCAGATGTCTTAAAAAATAAGACTTTCTGATAGAAGTGTTGCTGTTGTTTGTTGTTAGGTGCCATCAACTAGGGAAACATAATTTAAAAGCATTTAACATGTCAAATGAAGAAGTATTTCTTTTGGGCCCCAACTCTAATTTCTTGTTATTAGGTCAGTATATTAGTAATAATAGTAATACATGGGAAAAATAGGAAAAATGACTTTATGAACGTCACTTTACTATTCGTAGGGTTTATGTTTTTAAAAGTTACATTAAATTCTGTATACAACCCAGTGATTTACTAAAAAATATAGTTCAATTTTGAACATTAATGAACTTGTTGTTGTTGTTAGGTGCCGTCGAGTCAGTATCCGACTCATAGCGACCCTCTGTACAATAGGGGAAACACTATTGTCAGTGCTTCTCTGCTGTTCATAGGGTTTTCAATGGCAGATTGATTTTTGGGAGGGGGTTGCCAGGTCCTTCTCCCAAGCCTACAGTTTCTGGTGTTCCCAGGAGGTCTCCCATCCAGGTACTAACCAGGCCCGACCCTGCTTAGCTTCCAAGACCTCACGGGATCGGATGGCACAAGGCTACCGCTGCAGGCACTTTTACAATACTAATATTAAGCTTTCTGCCCACATTTGCACACGTGGTACTTCACAGTGGATTCTAACAAAGCTGGGATGGTCTCAACCCTCCCATCTGCTTTATGGAGTAACATAAGGAAGCTAAGGACGGCATCATAAGGTGACAATGCTTGCTTCTCTAGCCTAAAAACCGACAAATGGCGGTAAGCAGAATATTTCTACATGTTATAATAATATGACTCTTGTTTTAGTTTGAGGATCCAAAATTTGAAAACCTATTCTAATATGCAAATACTGTATAATGAATACAGCTGATTTTCAATTTTTTTTATAAAAAAAGTTAGAAATGATTACACTGTTATGTGGGCATTACTGCATCATACCTACAACACTGTGATCATTTCATTGTAAAATAAAACATGTCGTTAGGTGCCCTCGAGGATCCGACTCATAGCGACCCTATGTACAACACACAAAACATTCCCTGACACTGTGCCATGCCCTGCACTATTGTCAGTGCTTTTCTGCTATTCATAGGGGTTTTGATGGCTAATTGTCTTGGGAGTGGCTGCCAGGTCCTTCTCCCAAGCTTGCAGCAACCAGTATTCCCAGGGCGTTTTCCTTCCAAGGAATAACCAGGCGCGACCCTGCTTAACTTCAGAGATCCGATGAGAGATCCGATGAGATCGGATGAGAGGGTGGTATGACTGTACACAAAATAAAACATGTGTTGTTGTTAGGTGCTGTGGAGTTGGCACCTCATAGCAACCTTATGTACAGCAGGCGAAACTCTGTTGTCAGTGCTTCTCTGCTATTCATAGGGTTTTCAATGGCAGATTGAGTTTTTGGGAGTGGATTGCCGGGTCCATCTCCCAACATAAAACATACATACAGAAAACTGCACAGACGTATGGCTTAATAGATTATTTAAATTTTTATAACCCTGAATCTTTTAGCCGCTGTGACAGCCATTCACTGTGAGGAAAAGCACTTCGTCCTTCCACCCAAAGGCCCCTCAACATCCCTTTGTCCTCACACAGCCCTCTCCTGCCTGCCCTCCAAAATAAGCCCTGCCCTGCCTGTTCCAGTAATTCCTTCAGGGCGTTTCGCCACCAAGAGTGCATCCCTAGGCAGATTTATATCTTGCATGGTGCTCTGAATCCACGGGCTTCCTCTTCATCTCTTTGCTGATAATTTGTCTGTGTCGGATCCTGGATGGACTGACCTGTCTGGTCGTCCACAGGCTAGATTTGCTGCTGTGCACTCATGGCGCAGTGCGGTGGAATATCCGCTCCCCTCCTGACTTCCTGAAAATTGGCAGCCGTTATAGAGTTACTTAGGTTCAGGTCTGAATCTTCATGGAGGCTTCAGGTATTGTGGGTGCTGCCTTTCATGTGGGGCAGATAACACCTGGTTTTCATTCTTTTTCTTTGATCTTCTAATGCCTAAATCCATTCATTCATAGGCATTGAAAATGGTAATTTTCTAATTTTATCTTTCATTTATTACTTCAAAAAGGTGTACAGGAGCTACTTCCCCTCATCTGCTGCTGGCTTTCCTATGGCACATTCATGCAGGAAAAATGGGAGATAATTGGTTTACTCAGTTTTCAAGATAAGAAATTGCTCCCACCTCCTCCTGAAAATGACCAGCTTGTTTTGATATCATTATGAATGCCTTGATCTATTTGCGTTTTATGGGTTTTGACCCATGATGGCCTTATCTTTACTGTGTCTCAGTCTGACCAACATTTAACCAATGGGAGACTCTTCCATCAGTCTTTCATATGTCTCTAATAATTTCTGATCATTTCCTTGCTATGTGCTGTCACGGTGTTCCGGACTTAGATTGCACTTATCTGACAGTAGTGTCTTCTGAAAGCTTTTCACTTCTTTTAGTAGAAAAGTAATGAAATAGCAGTACAAATGAACATATGTAGAACTCATCTTCATATCTGTATATATGTCTAATTTGTGCTTTTTAAATTTTTTTCTGGTACTGAGGTATGAACCCATATGTTCACCATGCTCTACCACCAAGGTACACCCCCAGTTCTTCTCTACCTACTTGAAAGAATTCCTTATATCTTTATATAGATATTTCCATTTAGAATTCAAAATTACGAACACCTCTATCTTTAGAAGAGATTGATAAACACAGAACTGTGTCTGCTAGACACAGAACTCCCTTATTCCTTATTGTGAGTCTTGGCTCTCAAAGACACAGGGGATGGTAGAATTACAATATCCCATAATTATTCATTACCCTGTATTATACCCGTGACACTCCAACAATAACAACACTAATACTACCACCACTAATTTTGGTTAATGAAACATCCAAACCTTGTTTTTGCACATCCTTATTTCTACCCATTAAAAAAAGTTTGTGCTCAATGAACATTGTCAAGCTAAGCTGTCTTTATATAACTTCTTTCTCTCTTTTAACTCTCATTTAGTTGCTTTTCTACAAGTAAAGAAGTACCTTGGCTCACAGTTTATTCCTTTGGGTATCTTAAAGATGTTAAACCATTTTCTTCTGGAATAAAATGTCACTGTATAAACATCAAACAGTCTAAATTAATTTCTTTTTCTTATTCTTGCCCTTCCTCCCTCCCTCCCTTCCTTCCTTTCTTTCCTTTTCTTTCCTTCCTTCCTTCCTTCCTTCTTTTTTCTTTCTTTCCGTTTTTCTTTTTTGGTACTGGCAATTGAACTCAGGGCCTTGTGCTAGGCAAATATTCTACCACTGAGTTTCAGCCCTTCATTTTATTTTATTCTTCTTTTGTAACAGGGTCTTACTAAGTTGTGCAGATGGCCTCTGGCCTCAAATATGCAATCCTCCTTCCTCAACCTCCCAAGTTGCTGGAATTATAGGTGTGCACCAGTCTGGTGTCAATCTAAATTTCTAACACATGTCATATGCTTTTTTTTTTTCAGTCCTGAGGATCGAACCCAGGGCCTTGTACATAATAGAGAAGCCCTCTACCACTGAGCTCTACAGTCCCAGCCCTTTACCTAGTGCTTAAAGAATATATTTTCCTTTTCTTTAAAGCCTACTTTTTTTTTGTACTAGTGGTTGAACCCAGGACCTCGCAGTTGCATGCTTTGCAAGTGTTGGACCACTGAGCGGCACCCTCAGCCCATTTTCTTAGGTTTTTTTTTTTTGGAGACAGAGTCTTGCTAAATTACTCAGACTACTTCTGATCTTGAGTTTACGATCCTCCTGCCTCTGCCTCCTGAGTCGCTGGGATTATAGGCTCGCATTCGGCTCCTTAAAGCCTATTAATTTTAATAAAACATTTTATGACATTAGTCATTGTTTTCATTTCAAATTTTATTTCAACAAAAGCAAGTAAAAGAACCCAAAAAGTTTTAAACGCTGTTTGAAAAATACTTTAAAAAATTTAATCTTTTTATAAATTATTTATTTTTTAATTTTCTTTATTTGGTGATTATCCTTCAAGAATCCTATTGTACGTATGTTGGATTTTTCTTTATCTTCAGTGCTTGATGCTAATACTTCATTTTGGTTTATTTTTCTCTCTCGTTTTTGTCTTTCTTTCTCATAAGGTGTTATCTATTTTATTTTCCCTGTGTTCTTTTAGTTTTCACTCCAAGTATGATTTCTTCTTTTATTTCAAATTCTCTACTGTGTCATCTAATTTCAAAGTTTTTTGAATGCTAATTTAAACTGTCCTTTCATGTTTAGCATTATCTCATTTTGAAGCAGCGGATTGAAGTTTTACTTTTAGTAGTGCTTTTTACAGGTTTTAGGCCTGATGCTTTTCTATTGCTTATTTTTGTGTTAAATTAGTTTCTTGAAGCTGTGTAAGGAGACCAGTTTAGACAGCTTGTCATTCCTAAGTTGTTTCTAGGTAAAGTTAAAATCTTGGTGGCTTGATTTCTAACGCTTGTTGGCTCCAGCACTATGTCCTTTTCTCTACTGCTTTATTTCTCAAATGTCTGTTGCTCATTTCCAATAAAATATCCTATAGGAATGCAATGTGCTTATAACCTCCATCAGTGTATGTGTGCATGTGTCACATGAAGTGTGTGACTATTTGCCAACATTATTACGAGTTCAAAGGGAATTGATGTCTATTGGACAGCTTCCTAGGGGTGCCTATGTTTCTGTGTAGCTCAGTGGTTACCAATAATAATACTTCTGCTCTCTAGTCTTCATTGATGGCCACGTTTCTGTGACTGGGAAACTCATTTAGAGTTGAATGGACGTAACAACCATGTTATTTTAGTGACCATTGATGACCTTAATGGTCACTGAATGAAAGTAAACAAGAAGAAATGAATGTAAGACTTAGTGGTAGTCACTGTGATAAAGTATAGAGATACCCCAACCTAACTACTGTTGTTGTTGTTGTTAGGTACCATTGAGTTGTGTCCAATTCATAGTGACCCTCATGGGGTTTTCAACGGCTTATTATTTTGGGATTGCTTTGTTAGTGGATTGCCACATCCTTCTCCCATTTTTATGGTGCTGGGAATCGAACCTGGGACCTCAGAGACTGTAGGGCAGCACTCTACCAACTGAGCTAAATACCAGCCACAACCTAACTACTAGGGAGAATAAACTATGTAATGTGATTGGTAACAGTAAATGTCATGTAAGAAAAGAAGGAAAAATGTTACAAAAGAGGGCAAAATTACATCCTGTTGGTGAAACCAGTAATACAAACAACCTTGACTACAGAAGGAGATAACCTGTTTGCAAACATTTGCAGTAAGTTTCTTATATTAAATTTATTCAGTATATTCTTTAAACAGTATATTAAAAATAAGCTATTTTCCTCCTAGCATTACCAAAAGAGAAGATCCCCGCTTTCTGTTGTGTTTGTATTCTGCCTTAATGTATAAGGACATTTTGTAAAGGTTAGTGTCATCTCAAGAAGTTAACATCCTGAGGCAACTTTCTAACAACTTTTTAGGTTTTCTGAATGAAAATAAAAAGCTACTTTCAAGAGGAAATCCATAAAGTGAGATACAGCTTATGTTTAGCATGTGGTAATTTCAGGTAAATGGAATAAGAATGCCCAAAAGAAAACAAAAAGACAGAAAAAGAAAGGAAAATAAGGCAACCAATGATAACATTCCCACCCTTTTTTTGGTGGTACTAGAGGGTTGAACCCAGGACCTCACACATGCTTTGCAAGTACTCTACCATTGAGTTGCACCCCAGCCCTCCTTTTGCTTATTATTTTGAGCCAGAGTCTCACTAAGTTGTGCAATTACCTCTGTCTTCCCACTCACAATTCTCCTGCCTCTGCCTCCTCAGTCTCTGGGATTAGAGGCATGCACCACAGAGCCCAATTCCCACTTCTTTCATGCTTTTCTCACTTGAGTTTTCTGTAGGTAAAGTTATCTACCTGCAGTGGTGGTGGCATTTCACTCTCATAAAAAGAAGACAGACTTTTTCTCAGTGCCAATGAATAATTAATTTTAAAACATTTTCCTTCTCTCACTTGGTGAGTGGTGCTATCACTTGGGGTAGGTTTTATACAGTTGTAAATTGCTAGTTTCTGATCCTTTGTGATAAGTACAGGATATTTTATCTGTTGGGGATAAGTTAAGAATTGGAAATAAAATATTAATTTCTCTGAGGTTGCTAGATCAATAGCTGTGATTTCCAGAGAAAGTACTATATATCCTCGAATCTAATGTGTACCCTTTCACCAGTTTCAGAGGCCTAAATATCTGGAGATACTCACACACACACATCACAAACACACCACACACACAGCATGCAAACAGAAGGGAGACCATTGGGGAGGAAGAAGATCAGAGATGGGGAGGGGAGTCATGAGGGGGTAACTGGGGAGGGGAACATGAGCAATGCACCATGATACACATGTATGGAAATGCCATAATGAAATCCATTAAACTGCATACTAAAATTTATCAATAATAAAAAACCTATAAAAAACCAGATGCAGATCAGAATCGTGTGTAGATTTGTGGTGGACAGCTGGTTTTTGGGAACATTATAGAGCTGCTGTAGATGTGATAAAAACAATGCAATGCAAAAATTTAGGATTAGATTCGGCATGGATTAACCTGGAGAATATGTGGAAGTCACCATAGCCCAGCTGAGTCAGCAAATCAAATTTTCAAGAATCTTACTAGAGAAAAACATACAATTAGACTCATGATGCTTTCTCTCTAAACTATACTCTGCTCAGGACATCTCTCTTGGGGGAGTTATACAACACCAAATAGTTTCAAGTATTGTGGGCTTCCCAAAAACCAAGCATAAGAGCATGACAAACCATCGCTACCTAGAATCTTAAGCAATCTGAGTTCACACCGTGGGGATGCTGACTGCAAGTTCCTTTTCTGGACATGTTCACTTTGTCTAGCACATGAATGTGGACGTGTACTAATTCAACAAGGACCCTTCCTCAACTTATTCCCAGTGATTTTAATCTCTCCATAAGTTTTATTTCAGGAGTAACATTGGTCTCTTTGAAATTTCTATAAGTTTTATTTCAAGAGTAACATTGGTCTCTTTGAAATTGATTTGTGCCATGATTGAGCATAGCATTGTGTTTTTGTTGTTGTTAGTTGCCCTCCAGTCGTTATTCGACTCATAGCGACCCTACGTAAAACAGGGGAAACACTATTGTCAGTGCTTCTCTGCTGTTCATAGGGTTTTCAATGGTTGATTGATTTTTGGGAGTGGGTTGCCGGGTCCTTCTCCCAAGCCCACAGTACTAACCAGGCCCGACCTTGCTTAGCTTCTGAGATCTGATGAGATTGGATGACACAGGGCTATGGCTGCAGGCGAGCATAGCATAGTCAACGTTTATTTATTTATTTATTTGTTTGTTTGTTTGTTTATTTATTTATTTCTTTATTTGCGGTATTGGGGGCTGAACCCAGGGCCTCGCGCTTGCATGCTTTGCAAGTGCTGGACCACTGAGCTGCACCTTCAGCCCATTTTTTACTTTTTGAGACAGGGTCTCCCTAAATTACGCAGACTATCTCTGGTCTCAAACTTGCCATCCTCCTGCCTCCACCTCCCGAGCTGCTGGGATTACAGGCGTGCGCCACCACACCCAGCTGCATAGTCTACTTTTAAGGATGTTGTTGTTGTTGTTAGGTGCCATCGAGTTGGTATCCGACTCATAGCGACCCTCATAGGGTTTTCAATGGCTGTTTCCTGATTGTCTTGGGAGTGGATTGCCATGTCCTTCTCCCATTTTTGCAGTGCTGGGAATTGAACTCGGGACCTCAGAGGCTGCAGCACAGCGCTCTACCAACTGAGCTAAATCCCAGCACTTTTAAGGATAGGTGTGTGAAACCCTCCCAAATCTTTCATTGCGTCACAAAGATCATGCATCTTACTTTCTTAGAAGACTAGTATGCCGATGAAAGCTAAGAGAAAGAAATCTCTATCACTTTTGTCAGATCCATTTGTTAGACTCTTTGAGTACTAAAAGCTAGTTAAAAATGAGAGGAATGGCCGAGAGTGCACTCTGGTTATGTCATAGCAGACAAATTCTCCGCAACACTTTTCCATTAAGTGGAATGGCAGGATTTGGGATTAGAGAAACTGCTTGTGAATATGACCCCAGAGCTTTCCTACAAAGCAAGCCAGTTAATCCTCTGTGAGTTTCTAGGCGCTTCCTCAGGAATTCTCACACTCCTCTTGGACTGTAACTAAGCTCACCTTGAAGGGACAGGAGTTGCCGGGATCCATCTCTGCCTCAGCCAGTAATTGGGACTCTGGCCACAGCCAGCTTTCCTTGCACTGTCCACTGCCCAGATAATTGCTGTGACATTTCATTTCTCTCTTCTCTGCAAGAAACACTCAGGCAGAAAGCTCATTCTTCTAGAAAGCGCTCTAGGCCCTCGGTTACAGAATGATTGCACTTCATAGTTCAGTGGCTTGCTCTTTCCTACACAGGCAAGGGCTGCTTTCTATAGTTTGATTACTGGAAGGCAAAATAAGCCCGGGCAGACACATAAAGCTGTTTCTCTCTTCTTTCCCACTTGCTAGGAGGTGGTTAAAAAGCGGATAAACCTTCTCATTAAAGATCTTTACTTGGAGTGCCACAGCACATTCTGTTTATTCTGTCTGCCAAACGGATAAAATTCCCAAGTGGGCTATCATTAAATAAATCGATCTGAATAATGAAGGGACTGTGTTATAAAAGGACTTGGCACTTTGGGTAGCATGCAGTCGGTGCTCAGGAAGCATTTGTGAAATGAATACAAACATTAGAAAACAGGACCCTTGTTCTCACAGGAAGCATCGCTGTGCCAAGGTTTTTGTCTTCTCTAATTTTGCTTTCCCTGGCAACTGATTTCACGCTGTCTTTCAGTGGATTGCTATGAAGTGCTGCAAAATGGTCTTATGCAGTATTTACATGGTTAAAAATGTAGATAGACTCTTAGCTTTACAGAGGTATCCTTCTATCCTTCATCACATGAAACTGGAGGAATTCTATGCCCATTGTAAAACATTCTGAATGAAGGGGAAATAAAGGAGCTAAGCAGCTTTAAACACAAATTGCCTTTGCTGTGACTTGGTATGTATTTTTTTTTAAGTACTTAGGGGCTGAACCCAGGGCCTCACATGTACTTTGCACTGGATTGAACCCCCAGCCCATTTTCACTTTTTATCTTGAGACAAGGTTTTGCTAAGTTACACAGTCTGCCTCTGGCCTTGAACCTGCCATCCTCCTCCCTCAGTCTCTCGAGTTGCTGGGATTATAGGCATCTGCCACTGCTCCTGACCTGGTGTGTGTCTGTCATGGAAACTGTACATACCAGAGCAGATAACCAATCTGTCCAGGGTTGCTGAAGAGGTTAAGGACAAAAGGAATGAAAACTCAGGTGTCTTCTCACCCAGAATAATGCACTTTGCATCCTATCTGTCAACAGGATATGATGCATATAATGATGAAGCTTAAAACATTACTCAAGTTACTTGGCATATCTCTCCTGAAATCCTCGTCTGTAAGATATGACACATTGTCAGTGTTCTTACCGCCAACTTCCTAAGCCAACTCATTTCAAGCAATGATGGTATTGGACTTTACAGAGGAAACCTCGTAATGATGAAAAATATATTTTGGAAGACTTGGAAATAGCTATTCAATTCATGTATATATTTTTTTCTTTTCACTCATGACATCCATGTGGACCTGTGCTAGGGAGAGAGTATCTATGCCAGAACACACAAAGCAGTGGATAGTCTCGCTGAAACTCAGCTAAAATGGATTGGAATATTTGATAAAACTATTTAAAGTTGAACACTACTGGCTGCATTGCGAAGGCTAGAGATCTATTGCATGTAAACTCCTTGAAGACAGGCACAAATATTGCATTCCTTGAAGAGTGCCTTATGTTTGTAGATACTAAATTTATTCATAGATTGCATTTTAACATAAATGGATATCTCTGTGTTGCCCTGCCAAAAATCTATAATGTGCGGGTCATCGTCAAAGTTTGAAAGCTCATATAACTACAGGTCAACTTTCTGATGAATTATTGGGTCTCTGTTGTTTGTGGAATGATTTACAAGTTATATAATTTCTTGATCCGGTAGGACTATTTTCATTTTATCAGAGCTAGGAGATTTAATACAATACGAGTACAGTGAAGGGCTGGGATTTAGCTCAGTTGGGAGAGCGCTGCACTGCAATCTCTGAAGTCCCAAGTTCAATTCCCAGCACCGCAAAAAATAGGAGTCGGACATGGCAATCCACTCCCAAGGCAATCCTGAAATAGTCAGCCATTGAAAACCCTATGGGGATCACTATGAGTCGGATACCGACTCGATGACACCTAACAACAACAACAACAGTACAGTGAGAGTAAAGTGATGCTCCAGGTTACTATTCTAATATATTGGATATTTACTTCTAATTTCACAGATGACTGGATATCAATTTGAATATATACTTGCCATGAAGTTATTCATCATTTTCAATCAAGTAGTAGTCTGTGTCTTAATAACCCATACCAATATTCAGAGGGACCTGTTTTTCTTCTTTTTGTATAATTTGCATCATTTTTAAATAATTTGTGAAGGATTACTTACCAAAATGCTCAAGGACAGTCGAACCTGCAAAAGTAGTGACCAGGCCCAAAGAACTGATGGTTCTTGGTGGAATTCAGCCCTGCATTATAGCTTATATTGGTAAATATAGAGAGAGTGGAATTAAATACCTTCCACATGGATTTTTTTTTCTTTTTTGGTACTGAGAGTTGAACCCAGGGCCTCACACATGACTTCAAGCAGTCTACCACTGAGCTGCACCCTCAGCCCATTTTTTACTTTTTGAAATTTTGAGACAAGGTCTCACTAAGTTACACAGGCTACCACTAGCCTCAAACTTGCAATCTTCCTGCCTCTACATCCAGAGTCACTAGGATTATAGGGCTGCACCACTGTACCCACTCCTGGGGATGTTTACAAATTTAATATTCTTATTCAGAGTATAGGCTGGGATTTAGCTCAGTTGGTAGAGCGCCGCTCTGCAGTCTCTGAGGTCGCGAGATCAATTCCCAGCACTACAAAAATGGAGGAAGGATGTGGCAACCCACTCCTGAGGCAATCCCAAAACAGTCAGCCATTGAAAACCCTATGAGGGTCGCTTTGAGTTGGATACGACTTGACGGCACCAAACAACAACAACTTAGAGTATGTTCTAGTTAGATAGGACAATTAAACATTTACAAAATTTTATCGTTTGGAGGCTCTCAAAACAGCCGATTTTTAGACTGTAGAGATACTTTCTGTTGAGGTAGGAGACAGACTCTCAGAAAATCTGATCGTAGCTAATTAGAAGGCCTGAGGTTTAACTCGTACCCTTTCCTTCAAATCTGAGGACCTTGACCTTGTTACTGTACTGTAGCAGCAACGAAGTCGGCAGTGCCTTTTCAGTAATCGACATGTGAAGGCAGAGGGCATTAGAGGTTTCTCGGTGCTTTGGACCTTGTGGATTATCTCCTCTCACTCACCCTGCTGCCTCCCGCAATGTGCGTGCTGTTGTGTAGGCACCTGGTGGTAGAATAGCCACTGGATATTCAAGTTAGGAAAAATGTGCTTAAAAATTTATTCTGAATGTGGAATTTAGACAGTGGCTGAAAGCTGGATTCGGAAGTAAAAACAGGTGTAGTATGTTTAATCTGGTTGAATGTGATTAATGAATTGATACAAATTCTGGCAGAACAAATATGACCAAGTACATTTGTAAAAGGTTTTCATAAAAAGGCACCATAGACAATGCCCTGTACTCAGTTACCACCCCAATCCAAAGCAGGGGCACAGTAAAATAAGACAGCCATTTCTTGTCTTGGGTTGAGCTATCACACGATTGAGAGAGAAGAAGTTAGCTTTTCTTGGTTTTGATTCTAGTTAAACACACACACACATACACACACACACACACACACAGAAACAGAACCAAATAGAATGGTCCCACACCCATTCTATTTAGGAAAGAATTGTTTTGTGAACATTTAGGGAGCTTTATCTGTGTAAGCATTCATTTTTGGTATGGAAAGAACAAAAAAGAACAAACTAAAGTAAAAGATGGGTCCTATTAGAAACACATTTGGGAGACGGACCCGGCAACACACTCCCAAAAATCAATCCGCCATTGAAAACCCTATGAACAGCAGAGAAGCACTAACAATAGTGTTTCTCCTGTTATGTGTAGGGTCTTTATGAGTCAGATACTGACTCAATGGCACCTAACAACAACAACAATTAGAAACACATAGTTCGTAAAGTCAAATGTCATATATGCATACGCACATATGTGTATATACTTGTCATATATTTGACAAATATTTAATTTGTATAAAGTCTACAGATAAGTAATAGCCACTGTAATCAAAAAGACATTCAAAGTAAATTGTATAACTTTCATTTTTCACAATTGTTATATACACTAGATTCTTATGATCGTGTTTACAATCTAAATATATGGTCTTGGTTACTTGTCAGAATTTTTAAAAAAAGTAATAGCAAAATGTTATCTTTAAAAAACCACTGTCATTAGTTTCACATTTTAAAGAAAGATCTATTGGGAATGCCAGCCTTATTGAAAGGAGTGGAAGTGGTGTAGTCCATGGTACTGGAATGAGTCACGTTGCTTCTGTACTTCAGTTATGCATAGAAAACCGTCTCCATGATTGCATGAGTTAGCCTGCTGACAGTGAAAGTGCAGGTCAGCTGAACCAATTCTTTACACTGTTAATTTATAAACTGGGACGTATTAAAGAGTAAATGAGACAGCTATTTCTCATCAAGTCGTCCGCCTCCATTACCTGGTGATTCTGTTACTAACATGGGTGTGTTTAAGAGACATTATGATGACAATTTACACAGTCTGACTACACTAATGCACATTCCTTTTTGCCAACCACTGTTGCCAGCCCTCCAAATGATCAGTCAGGCCCCGCTGGACAGCTTTCCTCTGTTGATGAAGTGCCAAGTTTAAATGGATCACATACTTAACATTCCCTTAATGTTGGAATCTCTACCTGTGCCTTAATTTTCAATTGTTACACAGAACTGGGAACTTCCATTCTACCCCTCTGTTCCTCTACCCAGTGTAAAGAGAACTGAGGCCCCTAATTGCTTATCACTTACCAGGGAGCATTTGTGCTCTTCAGTTGCGACTACTTGCCATAGGAATAGGACTATGTGGCTAGCTGAGAGGAAGCTTTTGGATATATCTCTAGATTCCTGATGACATTAGCCCACACAACAGGTAGTGTCCCCGTTCTAGCACGTTGCTGGGCCTTCATCCTACTTCAGGAGGAGAATTCCAGGGCACCTTCAATCTAGAAGACACCCAGATTTACCCAGATTATAATCCTGCTGACCATTTGGAGTGGAGAAGTTAGGAAAAGCACAGATGTTTGGATCCCATTTAAATCCCGAGTCCCTCCTGTGGCTCCAGGAGGCTGTGCCATTGGAGAATTTTAAAATAGAGGTGTGCAGTGACTCAGTGGCTTCTTCAGAAATACTTGGATGGGAGCTAAGTATCCACAAAATCAATACACAAATGGGAACAAGTGTATGGATAGTCTCAGAAGTAAGCCAGCACAGAGGGTGAATGTATTTAGCCCAAAGTACAGGTGGATAGGCATGGAGAATTTAGATTATAACATTTTAAGGTAAAACTTTACAGATATTTTCCTCTTTTGGGGGGGTCATTTGTAAAGTATCCACATTTACTGAATTTAATCATTGTTGTGTATGTCTCAGTGTTTACTGAGAATAGAGGAAAATATTTCTCAGATGATGTTTGCTAGTTTCTGAGGAACATAAATTGCACATCAACCTAAGTAAGTGGAACTTGGCCCTCCTAGGAAGTGATGCTTCATTAGGGAATCTTCTGTTGTGTTTAAGTTCTAAGAAAAATTAACTTATCTCACCATTCCAATCCTTCTGGTCACTTTTTGTGAGTAATGTAACTTTATTATTAATCTTTCTCAACCCCCCCCCATTTTTAAAGAAAGCTGACTCCTCTTTAAAGATTATATTCAGAATAGTAATTATGCTAAAAGGTAGTGATCCTTACAAATAAACTAATGCCCTGCAGAAGAGCTAAGATTTTCAAGTTATTCTCAGGGTCAGCAATGCTCAGCCTATATACTACAAAATAATAGTTTTCTTCCTTCCTTCCTCCTTTTTTGCTGAGGATAGAACTCAGGGCCTCATAAATGCTAGACAAGTGCTCTACCACTAAGCCACACCTGGGCCCCTACAAAATAATAGGAGCCGAATCCAGGAAGATATCTCCAAAGTTAGCCTATATTAAAAATGAATAATATGATGGAAGAGGGACACAGATTTCTATTAAGATTTTTCTGTTGAATGATATAATTTTTCATTGGTTATATCATTGCCATTGTAATCGTACTTTACTGCCCAATTTTCCTGCTGTCAAAGATACATTTGAGGAAATAAAGATAGTCCCTGACATTTCCAGGAGATTCTTAAAATAGTGATAAGTAAAATATTTTTCAAATAATTTTCATATTAAAAATCTGAAATTCAGCTATTTAACCACACTCTTTTGCTTTTCCAATGTATATTACACTAAATACTAGAAATACTGAGAATGATAAAAAATAGTCACTTAACAAAGTACAGTTCAGTGAGGAAGAAATCATGAATACAGCTAATTATAGCATTGCAATGTGGGAGCTAAAGGAAGAATGACAAGATGCTGTAGACTAGTGTCTTTACCAGACAGCATTAGTTTTCAGTGGTTTGTTGGAAGTGCTAGACTTGTAAAACGAAAAGGAACCATCTGTTTAAAAGTGAAATATATTTGTATCAAAATGTGATTTTAAGGTGAATACATTTTAAGTATCCCATGTCGAGTGCACTTTTGATAGATTATTATCATAGGTTCTCATTGTTTCCTGAGAATACAGGACTCTGATTATAGTATATAACTAGTTTTAAATAAATGGAGTTTTAAGTTGTCTTAATATTAAGTTGTGAGCCGGGCCCGGTGGCGCACACCAGTAATCTCACTGGCTCAGGAGGTGGAGGCAGGAGGATAGCAAGTTCAAGACCAGAGGCAGTCTACGTAACTTAGCGAGACCCTATCTCAAAAAAAAAAAAAAAAAAAAAAAGGTAAAAAAATGGGCTGAGGGTGCAGCTCAGTGGTCTAGCACTTACAGAGCATGCAAGTGCAAGGCCCTGGGTTTAACTCCCAGTACTGCAAAAAAAAAAAAAAAAAAATTAAGTTGTGATTTAATTTTTAAGGATGTGGAAGCCATTTATAAGTTACATACAGGTGTTTTCCCTTGCTTTGTGTAAATATTTAAATCTAAAGCACATACAACGGAAAAATATAACCTATAGGCAGAACCAAACATGCAAAAGTCTTTTGGTTTAGTGTCTAAATCAGCAAAGGCACTGATAACTCTGATGTGAGCTTTGCCCCATTGTTCTTGGTGTGTCCAATCACCATTAACTTGTTCAATTTGTTTTAAACAATCTTATTATATAGCCCAGGTTGACCTTGAACTTTTGATCCCCCTCCTTAAGCCTCCCAAGTTCTGGTATTATAGGCATGTGCCATCATGCACAGCTCTCTGGTATATTTTTAAGTGCTGTGTAAATTGTAAATATAACTTAAAAAAAAAAAACTATGGCCATCTGCATCCTGAAAGAAAATCCCTTTGTATCTCTTGGATTTCAGAGTATTATTTTAGCTTGCTAGGAATAAAATTCAGGGAAATTTGAAGGCATTGTCTTACCACAGGAGTAGCCTATGATTCGAAAACTTTTTGGACCTTCAGGTTTCTAATACAATTCTGCTTTTGTGAGGAGGAAGAAGGAAAGACCACTATATTGCAGGACTAATTCTGTCCCACTTCCCTGTTATTTCTTCCTCAGGAGTCACTCTACTCATGGGAGAGGCTCAGATATGGAGACACTGACCTCTGTTCACAATCTAGGATGCTTATTAAAATCACAAACCAAACCAACCAGGCCCATCAGAGTGGCCAACATGAAAGAGATAATAATAATTATTGGCAAGAATGTGGAGCACTGGAAATGTCCTTACTCTGCTTTGTGGGATGGAAATGATAGGACCATGTGGGAAAAGTGGCCCATAGTTCCTAGGGCTGAGTATAGGAATATTTGATGATAATCCAGGTGTTGTCCCATTCCTAGGCATAAATTCAATAGGAATTTTTATATATATTCAATAAAAGATGTATAAAAAACATTCCTGGCAGAACTACTCACAATAGACCAGAATTGAACATAACCCAAATGCCCACTGACAATGCAAATGGATAAATGTGCCATGTTTACACAGTAGAACTCTGCAGAAATTAGAACTAGCCAACTACAGCTCCATGCAAACACTTAAATATCCTTATTAAGCAAAAGAACGCAGATAACAAACAATTATACACTCCATGTTTCACTTATATACAGTTAAAAATTCCATGATGTGAAAGTCAGGATGGAAGTTACTATACGGGAACCTCCAGGAACTTCAGGTTTTAGGTTGTATTTTGCTTTTTGATTTGGGTGCTATTTGTGAAAATTCATTGAGTTACCTTTCAGCGTTGTTCCCTTTTCTGTATCTATATTATATTTAAATAAGCTTTACAGAAAATTACTGATACTCAGCTTTGGGTTCATTATCAACTTGTTGGAAAGTGGGATCAAGACTTGATGTGTTTTATTTTCCTTTAATGCCAGGTTGAGAACCACTATTATGTTGTTGTTGTTGTTGTTGATAGGTGCCATTGAGTGGGTATCTGACCCATAGCGACCCTATGTACAGCAGGTGAAACTCTATTGTCAGTGCTTCTCTGCTATTCACAAGGTTTTCAATGGCAGATTGATTTTTGTGAGTGGGTTGCTGGGTCCTTCTCCCAAGCCTACAGCTCCTGGTGTTCCCAAGCAGTCTCCCATCCAGGTACTAACCAGGCCCGACCCTGCTTAGCTTCCAAGATCTGGGGATCAGAAGCCACAGTGATACAGCTGCAGAGAACCACTATTATAGACTAGGAGAAATCTGTGTTGCGTTTTGCTCAATGTTGCCTGCCCAAAATGTGACCTTAGATCATAGTTCCCTGTCACTCCTCTATGTTCCCCAAAAGATATGAGAAAAACATCTCTTCCTCTTAAAAATATAAAAATCATTGCCACTCATGTCTGATAACTATGAGGCAGGCTATAAAGACAGGGAAAATTAAGGGGAAATGGGAAAGGACAAGAGCCCTTTATCTCTGCTGGCTAAGGATCAGGAAAATCTCATAAATAAGACTACAAAATATGTTTGCAGCCAAAACATAGGCCTTGACTTCCTTAGGAAGTATTCCATTGAGGCTTTTGGCCTGTATGTCTTAACAGCACTCCTTTCTTACTCCTAAACCTGAACAATGAACCTCATAAAACCACCTCACAATTTCATTTGTAAAAGAGGAATTTCTTTCAGATAAGAATAGGCAAGGCAGCTTGTTTTGTACTTATTTCTTAAACTTTGCATTATCTTTGAACTGGGTTATAAATTATATCCTTTGAACAATGTAATTTCAAAAAACCCCAAATCATACACACACACACACACACACACACACACACACACACACACACACAGCTGTTATTTTGTCACTTAAATGTGACTCTCTGGAGAAGCCCACATCCATGTCTCAGATGTGTGCCATTACTCTTAGGTGTCTCTCTTTCTCTCTGAATGCCTGCACGTAAACCTGAAGTGTGTCCTATCTCTTATCTCTACATAATAAACTAACTTTGTTTTTCTCTGACTCATCTAGAAATTCTTTTCTGCAGTGGAGCCAAGGGCCCATCTTTACCCCAGTGGAGGTCCCTAAGCAGGAAACTCTATAGACTACAGAGGCTGTGCTGGGCTACATCTCGCCCTGCCACTGAGCACGATACTCAGACAGTGGTTGTATCTCCCTGCCCTCTTTCACATGGCCCTGGATTTTATTCTTAGTTTATTTATCCATACAATAATAGGTGTTTGCTAGACACCCAACGTGCAAACAATGTCATACATGCATCACATTTGGTAGAAAGTTGGGCCTCAGTTCAGACTCTGGGTAATTTGGCCCCCCATGTAACCCAAATAGATTTCAGCACATCCTTCAGTAATAAAACACCAGTCAGAGAAAACTTGATGAGACACATTCTTCTTCCATTCATTCTGTTTTTATGAATTTTTGTATTTCCACATGAAGTCCGTTTCTCTGTATTTCATGTTTTCCCCTGGTTTGTACTATCACTCTTTATCCTATCACCACTAAAAACATTGGTCCACCTTTATTGACTATTTATACCTCATAATCCAAAACTTGGCTAAAACTCCATTATAAACTTGTCATGGTTGTTCGGTGCTGTCAAGTGGAGTCCAACTAGAATTCTCTATTTTTAGCTCTTTATTTCACTCTAATATAAAAACATTATTGATTTCTTTTTTGGTGTAACTGTCTTTCATTTGTTGTTAGTTTTAGAATACTATATGTCATATAATATGGTTCAAATATGTTTCTTCAATGTTATACTATCCTAATTGCATAAAACAATCAAAATTGTTGTAAAATATTCCTACATATAAGATAATACACCAACAATTTAAATTTGAAAGCTTTTCTTAGAAAGTTGTCATAGAGCAGAGTGTAAATTGGCTTTAATGTTTCATAATAAATGTCTCAGAAAAAGTATAATTAAATTACAGAATATGCCAACCATTCCATATTCATATTAGATATAGCTAGGCTCCCAATACCCATAAAATTTTGATTCATTTTCAGAGGTTTTTGTTCTCCCCATTTAAAGGAGAAATAATTCAGAAATTCAGAGAAAATTTATTTTTAGTGCCCATACTTAAAAATTGAATTGAATAAATTGTGTTCACTAAAATTCACTAAATTCATTCACTAAAATTATGCATCCTAGGGTAATTTTTATAATCACTATCAACAGAAACAATTAAAATATTAAAGTATCCAGACATAATTCACCCTACTATTTTTTCTATTTCAATTTGTAAGAGAAACCTTGGAAGTGAGAAGTGTTAGTTACTGTATTATCCTGAAGAGATTTTAATTGACATTTAGGTTAAGTATTGGGTTAAGTATTACTGGATGGTTTAACTCTGAGGGGGCATTACCTCGCTGCCAATGAGAGCTTGAGGAACGTTTTAATGATATTTGATTGACATTCATATTAAACCACCATATACCAAACCTCTTTACACAAAGTATTTGAGGTAACAGGACGTCGTAAATGATGAGAAATGAAACAATTGAGAAATGAATAAGCAGTGTTGAGAATGAGCGAAGAAACATCAGAAACCTGGCAACAGTGAATGGTGTAGTAAGGAAAGACTGTGATGGAGTTTCAAATTGGGCAATTGAGCAAAAAGAATTCTAGAAGTCAGAACTACATATCCATACACTGATAGTAAGCCTATTCTTTAAAGAATAATCCAGTAATTGGTACAATTTAGGAGGAAAATCTGTCTTTGATTTTATGTTTTGACACTTTTCAGTATCTTTTACTTGAATCTCTCTCCATTAAAGTACTGTCATCCTGTGCTGCAGAGTAAGGTTCACTAAGGTCAGTATTACGATTAAAACAGAGACCACCATAGTCATATAATCTAAGGAACTAGTTACAGATGACTGGGCAAAACAGAATCAATAGAATTTGAATGCCCAATGTGGAAAGTGCTTTTGTTTTACCAAATTGCATAATTGTACAACTACATCTAGAAGTAAATTCTGGATTTGATGAATGAGACACTCAGGAAGAGGTCATCCAAATGATCTTTTGGGTTTACAGCTCCAAACAGGTCATCCTATGTCCCTTAATATGTCAACAAAGCTTGACTGATGTTGGACTGTCATTATGCACACAGAAGTTCTGGAAAATGGAAGTATTTGCTGAATTACGTACATCATGTGACAGCAATAATGGGAAAGCAAGTCACCAAAGCCTATCATTTGCGATCCCATCAGAAGGACATGGAGTGTACTTTAATTATAGTGAGTAGGATGAAATTATGCTTTTCAGTTTAAAGAGTTGCCTTAGTGTTTATAGAATCAGGTTTTGAATTGCATTTTCAGCATCAGCCTGACAAACAGTCTGACGCTGGGATTTATAATTACACAAGAGAAAAAATAAAGTCAATTTTATCTACATTTCTTTAAGGTCAATGATCTATGATCAAGCAAATGGAAAATCTGATGAATACCCCATTAACTTTTTAGAACACTGTGAAAAGTGTTAAATAAAAGCAAGAATGCTTTACCTTGTGGAAGTAGATCTTTTCCCATGTATGGAATAACTATGTTGTCATATTTGAAAGGTATCCAGGAATATCCTATGAGTCCAATTAAATGCACTGATTATTTTTTTGACAGGAGTAAAACATAGTCCATCATAAAATGATGATTGATAATTATTTTCACTTAACCATTTGCAGTATTTTAGAAATTAGTCACAATTTTAC
>VMDO01010345.1:0-72093 GCA_007922755.1 Pedetes capensis
TCAGATCTCGGAAGCTAAGCAGGGTCGGGCCTGGTTAGTACCTGGATGGGAGACCGCCTGGGAACACCAGAAGCTGTAGGCTTGGGAGAAGGACCTGGCAACCCCCTCCCAAAACTCAATCTGCCATTGAAAACCCTATGAACAGCAGAGAAGCACTGACAATAGTGTTTCCCCTGTTGTACAGAGGGTCGCTATGAGTTGGATACCAACTCGAAGGCACCTAACAACAACAACAACAAAACCTGTCTGCCCATCATCTGTGCACATGATCAGCTATTGGGGGCTCTTATGGCCTAAACAGATGGCAAGTGGCCTCTTGTGGAGGGCTCCAGTGGACAATATTTGTTGGTCTTTGCTTGGAGCCTAGTCACCTTGAGATGAATGCTATGGTTTCCATTCATAGGGTGGACTTCCCTTTATTCCCTTGTTTGCAGCAAACAGCTCGTCCTTCTCTGGTGTCAGTTTTCCTGGAACCTGGAGCTTCCCTTCTCCAAAGAATGGCCCTGGGGTGGGAGAGGGGTGAGGATGATGGGTGTGTACACAGCTGCATGAGCTTCTGTGGTGGAGGAGGGGAACTTTGGACGACAATCTCTTTACAGATATTAAAAATGGTCATTTAATTGTTGTCCTTGTTAGGTGCCATTGAGTCAGTATCTGACTCATAGCCACCCTACTACGTACAACAGGCGAAACACTTTAGCAGTGCTTCTCTGCTATTCATAGGGTTTTCAGTGGCGGATTGATTTTTGGGAGGGGGTTGCCTGGTCCTTCTCCCAAGCCTACAGTATCTGGCACTCTGATGCCACAGTGCTACGGCTGCAGGCAAGGTCATTTAATTAAGGCTTATTTTATAAAGCTCTTAAATAGGATACATATAGAACCAAGAAAAAGTTCTCTGAAGAATCCCCACAGGAATGTCATTCCTCTCTAACTTCTTAAAAATGGATGACTTTATTTCTTCTTTTTTTTTTTTTTGTTCTTTTAAAATGAAATAAAAAGAAGTTTGACCTACTGTATAATTATTCTTGTGGCTTCTATAAACTCAAATTATCTAAATTTTAGTTTCCCAACTCTGGACTATACTCTCTAGTATTTCTCCTATTTAAAATGAATCTCCCTTTTCTTGCCACTCATGTAAACCATTGATTATCTGAAATCACCCAGGGTCTGTGCCGTGGGTAATTGAAGCTACATCTATTTAAACACAGAGCGATGCCCTGAACTTCATCAGCGCTCTGCACTCAAAGGGGCTCTTATACAAAAGCATTTTTTTTTTTTTTTGCTGATTATATTCTTCTGTTGGCAAGAACTTTGCTTATTCTCCTCACTGAACTTCATAGAGCATTGATAGCGTCCCCAGAAGGCAAAGGAGGAATCGCAAAGTACACGCTCCCTGTCTGCTGCTGTTTGGTTAATGGATCGTGGTAACCAGTGAGGACCACTGAGTGGCCTCTCCTTCCCAGACTCTGATGAAATGAGATTTTGTACACTTGGTGACTTCAGTGATACTTAATGCATTTAAGGAGGTGATGTCAGGGTCATGGTTCCCCCAGCTTTCTCTGGGTGTCAGAATTGACCTCTTGGAGAGCCCCTCCTCGCCCTGGGACCCAAGGTACAGAGTCAGCCGTCTGCTGTGATCCGCTCTGAACTCTTAAGCCTGTCAATGTCACAAAATGTTTCAAGACTTTTTCACTTAACTAGTTGTTGGGAGCCCTGGGCAGAGGTTTCCCGCCCCCTCATCAGCACATAGCTCCCCTTGTGCCACTGCAAAAGGACCAACGTTGCTGAAAAGTTCATTTAGTGAATTGTGCTTCTTAGAAATTGATTTGGCTTAATCACAGAGAATGAGAGGGACTGCTGTTTTATTTAGACGGGGCAGCAGGGGCAAAAATTCTCTCTAATGGAACTGCCTTCAGCCACTGACAGGTTTAGACGCCCAAGACATACTTAATGGTTAAAAGGGCTGATGGCTAAATTTTTCATAAATCTGTCATCACATATTTCTGAATAGTGTGTTTCTCTAGCTTTTGGGGATTGACATGTTTTTTTTTTTCTATGCCTTTATTATATTTTATTTTACTTTCGAATTAGTCTTATTTTTTTTAGTGCAATACCCTACACATAGCATAAAATTTACCATCTCAGCCTTGTTTAATTGTGCAGTTCAGTAGCATTACATACGTTTACATTGCTGTGCTACATTGGCACCCTCTGTTTCCAGAATGTTCTTCCATGTTACAAAGCTGGAATTCTATACCCATTACATACTCTCCATTCCTCCTGTCCCCAGCCCGTGGCAGCCCCACCTTCTTGTCTTTTAAATAGGTAAGTTCTAGGATAGTGCCTTTGCCAAAATTAAATATACACTTTTTTGGGGGGGCGGGGGTGGACTACGGGGCTGAACCAGGGTGTCGGGCATCATTTGGCAGTCACTCTGCCACCGAAGCCCCCTCACCAGCCCCTGTTTTAGTTTTTATCTTGTGATAGGGTCTCACTAGGTTACACAGCCTGCCTCTAGCCTCGAACCTGGGATCTTCCTGCCTCCACCTCCCTTGTTGCTAGAGATTATATGAGTGAGTCATCGTGCCCAGCTACATACACACATTTCAAATGATGCTTAACTTCAACTGGTATCAGCTTCATATTGTCCCACTTCTTAAACGGGAGACAGACATAACCTCTCTGACACCCTATTGCCCCTTGACCAAATTTGGCAGAGATTCTCATAGGAAGAAAGCAGAAGAGGGTCTTTTTTCATTAAGAAAGAAAGTAAAAGACTATAGAACGTATCAGGTGGTAGTTCCTCTTGGATTAACAGTGACTCATAGAGATCTCTTTCTTTTCTTTTCTTTTTTTTTTTTTTGCAGTACTGGGTGTTGGACCCAGGGCCTTGTGCTTGCATGTTCTGCAAGTGTTGGACCACTGAGCTGCACCCCCAGCCCATTTTTTACTTTTTTTGGGGCAGGATCTCGCTATATTACGCTGACTGCCTCTGGTCTCAAACTAGTAATCCTCCTGCCTCTGCCTCCTGAGCCACTGGGATTACAGGCATGCACCACCACACCCGGCAGATCTCTTTATTTTCAAAGCATTTCCTGCTCTTAGTTGGAATTCTTTCTTGGCTAGCATCAGTTAGGATGGGTTAGATTGTGCTGCAGTAAGGAGCATCTCTCAAAGCTCAGTAGCTTAACATCCCTTCCTACTCCTGTGTATGTCTGATGGAGGTTGGCTCTGAGGTCTATCCTCATCCTGGACCCTTGGGAACCAGGTAGACAGGACATAGTTTTGTGATGCTAGGCCAAGGAATAATTCAGGTTAAGCCAGGCTTTTACTGACACACGTTACTGTGACTCACATTTCTCTAACCAAAGCCAAATGACATGGCCATGCCTGGCTGCAAGGGGTCAGGAAAGATCCATCCTTTCATTCCTGCAACACAGCTCAAAATACCAAGCAGACCATTTGAGGACCCTAGAGCTAGGCATTTAGACCAACTGATAAGAACTCAGAGGTCAGGATCAGTGTGTCACATCAGAAAATGAAAAACAAACAAACAGAAACCATTTTAGAACTACAGAGTTGGTGGAGATTGATATTTATAATACATTTTCCAGACTTTCACTTACTCATCTGTAAATTGGTCATCTGGGCCTCTTCTAGATGAATGTTTCTATTTAAAAATGTAAGTTAATGCCGGGTGCGGTGGTGCATGCCTATAATCCCAGCGGCTCGGGAGGCGGAGGCAGGAGGATCGCAAGTTCGAGACCAGAGTCAGTCTGTGTAACTTAGCGAGACCCTGTCTCAAAAAAGTAAAAAAAAAAAAAAAAAAGGGCTGGGGCACAGCTCAGTGGTCCAGCACTTGCAGAGCATGCAGGTGCGAGGCCCTGGGTTCATCTTCCAGCACCACAAAAGAAAAAAAAAAAAAAATTAAGTTAATAACATGTATTTAGTGGGACTTGCTATGGGGATTGAAGATCTTCCTGTCTGTTACTGAGGTATTACTTAGATGTTTTACCAGGGTTTTAGATATTTCTTTTCCTTCCTTCGTCGGTCTAGGGATGGGGTGGAGGGTGGAGGGGTCTGAGGAAGAGATGGGAGAGGCTTTTCTTATGGGAATGGCATGGATCTCTCTCCCCACCACCCCAGGGGTGAAGAGCCAGGTTTTTGTACAGGAGACTTGGCTTTTCCTTAGCGGCTGAGACAGCCTCTACAAGGTGGCGTCTAGATGCTTCCACACCGTCCAGGGTAGAACACTGGCTCACTCGGTCTGCAAGCTCCTTCTCCTGACCCCCACATGCAGAGTGGAGAGCATGTTTTGGGTCCAGGAATAAACTCTTTATGAAATGCTGCCAGGCATTTTCAAGGACAAAAAAAAAAAGAGTCATGCTTTGGAGACTTCCTTTAGGGTCTTGTAGGCACAATTGTTAATGAAAAGTAGAATATGAAGCTTTATATTTTTAGGATATAGATAGTGAAAAATTATACTTGAATTTTAGGTTAATGGATTATAGAAGGATTTTTTTGGAGGGAAAATTTGGTATGAAGTATAACATCTACCCAGAAAAGTGCAGGCCTTGATGGTGTCTGGCATGTTGCGCACATCCTTGTCATAGACTTTTATAACCAGCACATAGATCAAGAAACAGAAAACTCTCTTCTGCTTCTTCCTTTCCTCTGCTGCTTCCCATTCCCACTAAAGAACTACTCCTCTGACTTTTATTGGCATGTATTCATTTTTTCCCATGTTAGTACTGTATACAAATAGACTCATACAGCACATGGCTTGCATGTCTGGCTCTTTTCCTCGCAGTGATGTGTGCGAGATTTATCTGTATTGGAGTGTGCGGTTTTAGATCCTTCATTTTCAGTGCTGTATAGTATTTCATTGTGTGGTTCTACCAATACTCACCTGTTCCCTTGCTGGGGAACTGGAGAGTTTCCAGTTTTGCCTGTTGCAAATTATGCATCTTCTGGTACATAAAGTCTGGTAAGCATATGAATATACTTTTGGAGGATATGTATATTGAGTGCATATGCTCGACCACAAGGATGCATATATTCAACTTTGGTAGATTGTGCCTGACGGTTTTCCAAAGCACTCATACCCATTTTCTCTGCAACCAGAAGCCAGAAGTACATAAGGGTTCTGGTTGTTCCAAAATTTTTTGCCAACAATGGAAGTTTTTTTTTTTGTTTGTTTGTTTTTTTTTTTAAGAAAAGAGTCCTTATTAGATTGTTTTTCTACCTGGGCTGGTTCTTTCCCTAGTTTACAAATTAAAAAAACAAAAACAAAAACAAAAAACTCCCTAGTTTACAAATTAGAAAGAAGGGGGGGTGGAGAGAGAGAGAGAGAGAGAGAGAGAGAGAGAGAGAGAGAGAGAGAGAGAGAGAGGAGCCTTGGTGCGGTGGCGCACGCATGGAATCGCAGCCCTTGGGAAGCTGGCAGAAGAGGCTCATGAGGTTGAGGCTACATAGTGAGTTCTAGATCATCATGGGTTACCTCAAAACCCACCCAATCAAAGAAAATTCCTGCTCATGTTTAGATCAAACATCGTACATTGTCCTGGCAGAAGCAACCTTGTTGTTGTTGTTAGGTGCCGTCGAGTCGTATCCGACTCATAGCAGCCCTCATAGGGTTCTCAATGGCTGACTGTTTCAGGATTGCTTTGGGAGTGGATTGCCGGGTCCTTCTCCCGTCTGTTACATTGTATGTGGGAAGATCTTGAAATCTTTGTTTCTCTCGTGTGCCTTCAAGGTGCTGTGTGGGGAAAAGGAGTAAGGTAATGATCTTTGAAGCAAATTTAGGAGTTAAAGATAAGTCTCATATATACCTGTACGTTGTTTTTTTTTTCCTCCAGTTTCTTAACCTACCTGTTTACCGGTGGCTTTCAATATCTTTATTTCCTCTCCTCCTCCCACCCAGCCTTCACAAAGTGGTTCTATTTTCTTGTCAGCAGATACTTCTGTGAGTGTCTAGGTGATTGACTGAATGTCTGCGTGATTGAATTGGCAATTTTTTTTTTTTTAAATGAAGTAAGTGCCAGATCAGTTAGGGCTATCCATTGTAAGGTGGCTTTCTTGGAAGATGCCATTTGTAATATTTGATGCCATTTCTTCATTGCAGTACAAAACTGCTGAGATTCAAAAATAACATAGATAGGAATAATGGTTCCTTGGTTAAAATTTCACTTGGAGTGCAGAGAAACATGGCTTGGTGGGGTCCTGTTAGTAGAATTTTGTATGTAAGTCCTCACTCCAGTGAGTTAGAAAATAAAGACAGTGCGCCAAAAAACCCGCAAAACAAAACAAAAAACCAACCAACCAACCAAACAAAAAAAAAAAACCCAAATCCCCTTTTTGTGCATGGTAGTAGCTACTTTAATACTGTAGTGGCTGGTAAGGCTATTTGTATAGTTGGCTAACTTCTGAGCAGTTATTGAACTTCCCTGGGCTTAAGGGAATCCCTGAAAAAGTCTAGTACCCCCTCAAAATACAAATGCCTCCTTACAAATACTCATTGGCCAGGCATGGTGGCACACACCCGTAATCCCAGGACTTGGGAGGTAGAGGCAGGGAGATCATGAGTTCTGGGCCAGTCTGGTCTTCATAGGGCGTTCTAGACCAGCACAGGCTACCTAGGAAGACCTCGTCTCAAAGAAATAAACACTCCCTTGCACACGTGCATGTGCAAGCATGAACACACACACAAATTCTCTTTGCAAGTCATTAATAACAAGTCATTAAATATGAGCTGTTTTCCCAAAACTTTTTTGACTTTTGCAGTCTAGAGCATCTTTGATGTATACCAGTCCCACTAGGAGGTCACCTGTTCATCGGTGGATGTCACTCAATATCACTTAATGCTTTCTTGAACAGACCATTCTGACCCCATGGTACGCTGCTGGGTGGCAGCTGTAAGTGGGTGCACCCATGGGGTCCCTTAAGACTTTACTGCTTTTGGCTGCCTTGAGGTTTGCAGGGCATTAATGTTCCTTGGGGCTGGGATTTGGCTCAGTTGGTAGAGTGCTGCGCTGCAGTCTCTGAGGTCCTGAGTTCGACTCCCAGCACCGCACAAATGGGAGAACAACCTGGCAACCCACTCCCAAGGCAATCCCGAAACAGTCAGCCATTGAAAACCCTATGAGGGTTGCTATGAGTTGGATACTGACTCAATGGCACCTAACAACAACAACAACAACAACAATGTTCCTTGGCTCCCAATGCCTTGTAATTGACCAGTTTCCTCTGGAAATGTAGTTTTGCCTCACAGCAGCCCCCCTAGGCTAGAAATAAAACCATCTGTGTAGAAGTATCTAGTACCCAAGTGAGTTTTGTCTGCACCTTGGTGAACTGACATGGTGGCTTCATTCGGGGTGGCCCTTGAGGGCTGAGGGAGAGCGGGAGTCTTGCCTGAGGCTAACTTCCTTGTATTGATTCTTTAAAGGGGTGGGTTAGGTTAGCCTTACCCAGGGGTGTCCCCACCTGGTGCCTTGCCTGGCAGGCACTGCTGCTCAGGAAGCGCACTGTATAATTCCGTCAGCTTCCTAAGAGCTGGTTCTTCCCTCTCGCCCCCTCCCCCCCACAGACCACTAGCCAGACGGAGCTGGAAAACTGGATCACCGCCATCCACTCTGCCTGTGCAGCTGCCGTCGCAAGACACCACCACAAAGAAGACACGCTGCGGCTCCTGAAGTCGGAAATCAAGAAGCTGGAACAGAAGATCGACATGGATGAAAAGATGAAGAAAATGGGCGAGATGCAGCTGTCCTCAGTCACCGACTCAAAGAAGAAGAAAACTATATTAGATCAGGTAATTACTCTTCCATGTCTAGACCTGGGCACGCTCACTAGGTCTTTGCACGTTTTTGTTTTTGCTGGAATCGCGAAACAGCGTGATTTATCTCCCCGGCAGCCTGTCATCCAGGATGCGCAGTTCTTTATTGTGACTGTCAGTTTCCGTCCCCCTTTGTTCCCTGTTGATTGTGATGAGCTAAAGGGAACAATGTGAATGGAAGACGGAAATCTAACAGAGGAGCCTTCCAGCTCCCACCCATGGCATGCGATTCCCTGGGCTCTCTGAGTGAGAAAGTCTACGATTTCCTTCCCTATGTTGTCAGATTGGCTTGGAGCTAGAGGACCGTGGGGATTCTTTCTGACTCCTCAGTAAACTTAGATTTCTAAATTTAGGGAAGATGATGTGTATTTTTAAAATATACATATACAACTGTCCCTTGCTGTCTATGGAGGATTGGCTCCAAGATCTTCATGGATACTAGTATCTGTGAATACCCAAGTCCCGTGTATGAAATGGGGCTGTTGTTGTTGTTAGGTGCCGTTGAGTCAGTATCCAACTCATAGCGACCCTATGTACAACAGGTGGAAACATTGTTGTTAGTACTTCTCTGCTGTTCATAGGGTTTTCAGTGGTGGATTGATTTTTGGGAGTGGGTTGCCAGGTCTGTCTCCCAAGCCTACAGCACCTGGTGTTCCCAGGCAGTCTCCCATCCAAGTACTAACCAGGCCCGACCCTGCTTAGCTTCTGAGATCTGATGGGATTGGATGCCACAGGGCTATGGCTGCAGGCATGAAATGGGGTAGTGTTTACAAATAACCTCCACACTTCCTCCTATACATTTCAGATCATGGCTAGATCACTTATAACACCTAATAAAATGTAAATGTTGTGTTGATAATTGTTATAGTGTAGTGTTCAGGGAATAATGAAGAGAAAACATCTGTATCTGTTCAGTATAGATGCAATATTTTTTCTGAATATTTTTGACCCATGGATGGTTGCATGTGAGGTGGTAGAGCCCACAGATGTGGACGGCCAGCTGGACATAATGCTATTGATGAGCATAACAATATTTTATTCTGTAAAGGGAAGATTCAGTCAAATAGTGGATCTTTGGCCTTATATTCAGTCATTTTTAAATCAGTGAAAGCCACCAGGGAGGGCTTTGAAACTTTGACTTCATGTTTAGGAAATAATTATATAAATAAATGACATTTAAATAATTGTACAACAGGTGACATGAGCCAGCCAGTGGCCTTCCGCGTGTCTCTCCCTCAGTTTTTTCTGTTATTGGATACCACTTTTTTAAAGTTGAGACAAAATTCACATGATTTTAAATAACCATTTTAAAGTCAACAATCCAGTGGTACTTGGTACATTCATAATGTTCAACCCCCACCTGTTTCTAGTTCCAAAACATATTCTTCCATACCAGAAGGAAGCCCCACACTCATTAAGCATTTGCTCCCCTCTGCCCCTTGTATTCTGTCTTGAAGGATTTGTCTATTCGTAATGTGCTGTACAAGTGGAAAAGTTATCATAGAGACTCTTTGACTCTGGCTTCCATTCTGTATCATAATATTTTGGTTGTTAATCCTGTAGCACCCATTAGGAGTTCACTCCTTTTATTGACTGATTATCATTCCATTGTGTGTACACCACGATTTGTTTATCCAGTCACCCGCTGATAGACATTTGAGCTGTTGTGAATAACGTGGCCGTGACTCCGTATGTGCACTAGAATTATCTTTGAACTTAAGGTTAAAAGGTAGACATAAGCATTATTCATGAACTGTATCATCACTAACTTTGCTGAGCCTTCACCGTGAGACAGACTCTGTACTTCCTCTTGCATGATCTTCTTTAAACATCACAGCACTTTATGGGTACTATTTTGCCACTTTGAGAAATGAAGGAATGTCATAGATATGCCCTATGATTGGAGCCCTGTATTTCCAGAGCCTGTGTCTCTACAATCTGTTGTTTTCCACTTCCAACCCTCTTTTCTCTGCTACCCATTTCTTCCCAAAAGCTTGTGGTCTATTTGCCTCTGATCTTTAACTCACCTCACATTCCTTCTTAGGAAAGCTACGTCTTGGTAATCCATGTACTTCTCTGCTGCTGAAAGTCCCTATATTTTTACTCCTTATGACCTGGGTTTATGGCCCAGATCTCATGATAGGTCTCTAACAGACCTATTATGCCCCTAAACTTGAAATCTATGGTAAAAGAGCACAGAACAACTAACAATGTACTTTCTGTTTATCACAGTTGATTTATGGCTATGGATCTTTGCAGGAAAAAACATATATACCCAAGAAACTTAGAGTGCCTATTTACCTCTTAGCATTATAATTAGTACCTTTATAACATAGAGATTTGTAAGATGTGTATACAATAGGATCGTTAACGTTTGTTTTCTCCTTTTCCCATATTTTCCCTACTGTAGATCTTTGTTTGGGAGCAAAACCTCGAACAGTTCCAAATGGACCTATTTCGTTTCCGCTGTTATTTAGCCAGCCTCCAGGGCGGGGAGCTGCCAAACCCCAAAAGGCTACTGGCTTTCGCTAGCCGACCAACAAAAGTGGCAATGGGCCGTCTCGGAATCTTTTCTGTCTCATCTTTTCATGCCCTGGTGAGTAGAAGCTAACGAGTTTCTGGAAAATACTCGTCTTACTGTTTCATCCTGAACAGAACTTGACAGGAGTTTCTGAAGTGTTTTTCTAGTTTATGGTGGCGCGTGGATTTCTGAAATGCCTTCCTTTGCGGTAGATGCGAATTTGTATTTGAACCTATTCGGAAATGTAGTAAGTGAGCCTCTTTTGATGGGGCCTAGCTTACTGTGCTATGAAAATGCAAAAGGAGCCAGGCGCGGTGGCGCACGCCTGTAATCCCAGTGGCTGGGGAGGCTGAGGCAGGAGGATTGCAAGTTTGAGACCAGAGGCAGTCTGCATAACTTAGTGAGACTCTGTCTCAAAAAGTAAAAAAAAAAAATGGGCTGGGGGTGCAACTCAGTGGTCCAGCACTTGCAGAGCATGCAAGCTCAAGGCCCTGGGTTCAACTCCCAGTACCACGAAAAAAAAAAAAAAAAGGAAAATGCAAAAGGAACTGTCTTTTTTTCTTTGTATGTGGGTTGGGGGACAGACCCCAGGGCTTTAGCCATGCTAGGCAAGCACTGTAGCCCTGAGCTCCATCTCCAGCCCCTTACCGCTCTTGTTATCGTTAAGCACTATTGGCTTTTGAACTCGTGTGCATTTTTTTATTGTAACCTCATGGAAATAGTGAGTGAAGGGCTTTCTCTTGTGCGTATATGTGTTCCCAATCCTCCCACCCTCTCTGTCGTACACACACACCACACATTGGACACAGATCCCTTTGGAGAGCTCCTTTCACCTTGTCCCTTGATTGATGGCTATAAACACCTGATGGGTTGAGTAAAGGCAGCAGATTGTGTGCTTTGGTGTTCGTAATCTGTAATTTCATGCACTGGCTACGTTGTGAACGTCTTTATGCCTTTTTGACTCCTTTCTGCTAAGAAATCACTGTCCAAGTAACAAGGTTTAAGCCTATCCAAGTCAGCACCCACTGGAAACGTACCGTACCTTCGCATGCTTGGTATGGAATTAAACGTTCAGTATTGTGGTTGTTTCGTGCCATCCAGTTGGATCCAAGTGTCCGTGTATACAACAGAATGAAATACGCCCCACACTCTATGCCAGGCACAGATCTTATTTTATGTTTAAGCCCACTGTTGCAGCCACTGTGTCAATCCGTTTAGTTGAGGGTCTTCCTTTGATTACGTTCAAGAAAATGCTCTGGACAGCTTTCGCTGGCCTGCTCTTGTCTTGCCATGGCCGTCTTACCCTCAGTTGAATTTGGAGCTCTAATCCAGTCAGATGGGCTGGGATTTAGCTCAGTGGGTAGAGCACTGCGCTGCAGTCTCTGAGGTCCTGAGTTCAATTCCCAGCACCGCAAAAATGGGAGAAGGACCTGGCAATCCACTCCCAAGACAATCCTGAAACAGTCAGCCATTGAAAACCCTATGAGGGTCGCTATGAGTCGGATACTGACTCGATAGCACCTAACAACAACAACAATCCGGTCAGAGGCGTTTGTGTTCTGTATAAAGAGGTTAGCGTCAGCTTTCAGATGATTAGGCATAGATCTACATTTTGAAAGAAGTCTTAACCAATTTCTGGAGTTATTAAAATGGGCATTCTGCTTCATTCTGCTAATTACAGCGCTGTTCCTGGCCTACCTGCCTACCATCTCTCAATATAGCTGCTATATCCTTTCATTTTTTATTTCATTATCTTTTTAAGCAATAGTAGGGCAAAGTGCTATGACGAGCAAGACTTGCAAACAATATTCAGTTAGTTTATGGCATTAGCTAGGTTTTTCTTTGAGGGCTAGCCACCAGTTTTTCACTTAGCTATACCTTCATTGTTCTGCAAAAAAAGTGGGATAGAAATTCTTATTTGGCTCCTTATCAGAATGTCCTAATTGAGAGAACACTTTTATCTATTTATTTATTTACTTATTTATTTACATTTTTTATTTTTATCTTTTGTTTTTTTGAGACAGGGCCTCGCTAAATTGCGCAGGCTACCTCTGGCTTCAAACTCGTGATCCTCCTGCCTCAGCCTGCTGAGTCACAGGGATTACTTGTGTGTACCACCCAGCCTGGCTCAGAGAGTTTTTATTAATAGGGCAGCTCATGATATCAGTGCGGCACCATCTATGGTACAGCTAACTCCCTAGGAGCTTCATTAGCTCCTTCCTTTTACTGTGGCTTGATCGAATTTGGAGAAAATAATTTTACCTTCTACTGAAAACCTGACTGCTTCAGTTATTTTCTTCCAAGACATTGGAGCTAACCTCTCTGAGACAGGCAAAGAAGAACCACGGGGTTACACTCCCATAATTTATCTTCAGACCTTCTGATTCCCTCTATTGCAATGTGCATGACTCGTGTGTACTTTTCTTTTGGTGGCAGACGATTGAAATGTGGTCGGCTGAAGATGAGGGTAGGGGTGTTAGGAACTCTTAGGTTGTTTTGGTCAGTGATTGTAAAGCATAACATTGAATTCCATACGTCCACCTCTCTGTTCCTTTGTCTTTTCTTACTCAGTGTTCATGTGTCCTTGCCAACATGTCTTTTTCATGAGGGGATTCACTTGAGACAGAACGAGTTAGGCAACTCTATTGGGTATCAGTTTCTGTTTTCTGTGTGGGCTCCTACGGAACATCCTGGGCAGGGAATTATGCTGGCTGATTTATTAGACATGTATTTTATTCCTTCTCCGCTTGTCACTTGACCCCAGGGTTTTTTCTTTTCTTTCTCCCCTACTTGGAGTGGAAACACTCTTCAATTTAGTCTTTGTCCACATTTTTTTTCCCCTTTTAAGTGGGGGTGATGGGAGGAGGAGGTGTGAGGGTAATGGGGCCAGGGGCGGGATGTGAGTTCAATGGGAGCCCCATTCACTAGGAGAACGCTGAGTAATGCTGAGTGATTTGCCATAATTAACTAAAGGGGCCCCACTGTACTCTTTGAAAAAGGGTTATCATTGTTCTTGTTTGCACAGATGAGCTGAATGATAGGGTAATCAGGTGCTGGCCACAAAGGGAGGCATTGTCTGGCAGGTCATGGAGAAGCCCTTGAGCTCTTGTCCAGCGATTCTTCTGCAAGGCTTTTTTCTCCATCCCTTTGCTCATTTTGAGTCATTATTGTCTTGGGGGTGGTGGTTTCCCTTGCAGTTTACAGGGCCCCAGCAGTCGAGAACGGTTGCCATGGGAACGTTCAATACAGAGTGAGTTAAACAACTGAAACCAACTCTTCAGCTGGTCACTGAGAGCACTTGTGGGTGTCTTTGTTATTCTTTCATGCTCTTCTTGTCCAAAAATTGTAAACTAGAGAGTTACTTTTTTTCATTGTTGTCACCACATTATTTGCTTTTCACTGTGTATTTATTCAATCAACAAGTGTATGTGGGTGCCTGGGATATGCCAGTTACTGTTCTTGTGATGAGGGTTATAACAGCAAGCAACACAGAGAACATGTCCTGTGGATACTTATGTTCAAGTACGAGAGACAGTAGGAAGTAAGTAAGCAATTAAATAAATGCTGTAAGTGAGGATACTGATGTGTGCCTTGAAAGAAATAAACGGGGTAACATATATTCACTTAAGGCTCGCTTTCAAGACCTGCTCAGACTCTAAAATCTCGGCATGGTCAAGTGCCTTGTATAAAATGGTATAATATCTCCATATAACCTATGCACATCCTCCCATACATTGTTAATTATGTTTATTGTTGTTGTTGTTAGATGCCATCGAGTCATATCTGACTCATAGCAACCCTTATAGGGTTTTTCAATGGCTGACTGTTTCGGGATTGCCTCGGGAGTGGATTGCCATGGCCTTCTCCCATTTTTAGGGTGCTGGGAATCGAACTTGGGACCTCAGAGACTACAGATCAGCGCTCTATCAACTGAGCTAAATCCCAGCTCTAATTATCTCTAGTCTGCTTATAATACCTAATGCAGTGTAAATGCTATGCAAATACTTATTATCCTGGAATGTTTAGGAAATAATGATGAAGAAAATGTCTGTGGATGTTTGGTGTAGTTGAAACATTTTTTTTTCTGCATATTTTGCATCGGAGGTTGGTTGAAGCCCCAGGAATAGGGAGCCAACCCTGCATGGCTAGCTGTGCATATGTGTACATGAGTCTCCTTATAACCGGATTTACCTGTTTGTAAATAGTTATATAAACATGAAGGCAAACATCCATTTTCCCTACAATTTTAAACTTTACCACCATTTGTTCGATGTTTATCTAGCCACAGGAGCATATGTGTGTCAGCGAGTTCTAATTTAATCCTTTTACAACCTTTGTTTACCTTTCATTTAAGAAGTGGTGAAAACAGAGAACAGAAGATTTTATATATGTTATGGTGCCTCTGGTTTTGTGATTTTTTTGGTCCTCAGAACACCTCAAGAATAAGGATAGATTAAGATCTTTCTTGGACCGGGCACGGTGGTGCACGCCTGTAATCCCAGGGGCTGGGGAGGCGGAGGCAGGAGGATTGCAAGTTTGACAGCAGAGGCAGTCTGCGTAACTTAGCGATACCCTGTCTCAAAGGGCAAAAAAAAAAAAAAAAAAGGGCTGGGGGTGCAGCTCAGTGGCCTAGCACTTGCAAAGCATGCAAGCGCGAGACCCTGGGTTCAGCCCCTAGTACCGCAAAAAAAAAAAAAGAGAGATTAAGATCTTTCTTGTAAAACTTCCCACGGTGTCTTGACTACCACATTTCTTACGCCCTGATCTGGGTTTCTTATGTGTTAATCTGAGGAAACTCAAGCCTTCTCAGTGCCCTTATTTTCCCATTTTCATCTGGGACCAAATACTTCTTCCCTAACTTCCTGGCAGAGAAGCCGTTTTGACTTCTGATTTGAATGTGCTCCAGGGTTCTTGCCAGTTGCTCACTGGGCTTCCACGGAGTTTGCACCGTCAGTACTGAAGACCCGGGGAGGCGTACCTGGTATCCTACATTCTGACTGTGGGGAGGCCCTGAGTTACCCAACACTGTCTCATTCCCTAGGCTGCTGCCAGTCGGCACCTGTCGTGCCGGGAGTTGCCGCGTGGGAATCTATGACAAGTAGATTCCAAGACACTCACCTCCAGCAACAAAGAGCTGGTGGAGGAGTTTCATTTCAAGTCTGACTCGCTAGACCTCCTGCCACTCCCTTTTTTGAAAGGAGAGCCCGTGGGTGGCCTGTGGAAAGCTCCTGGCAGAAATGCCCTGCAGTTTCTGGGACCTGGCTTACAACCTGTAGAGTAAAGCTCAAGCCTTGAATGCTCTGCCTAGGAGGATTGAGGGACTCCTCAGAGATTCTTCTTGAGCATTGATCACAGTTGTTGTTGTTAGGTGCCATCGAGTGGGTATCCGACTCATAGCGACCCTGCATACAATAGGTGAAACACTATTGTCAGTGCTTCTCTGCTGTTCATAGGGTTTTTGTTTTTTTTTTTTTTTTTTGTACTGGGGGGTTGAACCCAGGGCCTTGCACTTGCATGCTTTGCAAGTGCTGGACTACTGAGCTGCACCCCCAGCCCATTTTTTTAGTTTTTGAGACAGAGTCTTGCTAAATTACACAGACTGCCTCTGGTCTCGAACTTGCGATCCTCCTGCCTCCGCCTCCCGAGCCGCTGGGATTACAGGAGTGTGCCACTGCGCCCGGCTTGTTCATAGGGTTTTCAGTGGCGGATTGATTTTTGGGAGTGGGTTGCCATATCTGTCTCCCAAGCCTATAGCATCTGGTGTTCCCAGGTGGTCTCACATCCAAGTGTTAACCAGGCCTGACCCTGGTTAACACTTCCAAGATCTGATGGGATTAGATGCCACAGGGCTACAGCTGCAGGATTTAGCTCATTTGGTAGAGCTTCCAAGCTCATTTGGTTAGCTTCCAAGATCTGATGGGATTAGATGCCACAGGGCTACAGCTGCAGGATTTAGCTCATTTGGTAGAGCAGCACTCTGCAGTCTCTGAGGTCCTGGGTTCGATTCCCAATACCACAAAAATGGGAGAAGGACTTGACAATCCACTCTCGAGGCAATCCCGAAACAGCCATTGAAAACCCTATGAGGGTCTCTATAAGTCGGACATGGCTCCATGGCACCTAACAACAATTGATCACTGTGGCAGCTTTAAATTCGGGGTGTTCTCTTCGGAAATGTTTCTCAGTAGAGTTTATCACACACACACACACACACACACACACACACACACACACACACTTGTATTTCCTGTTCACCTAAATATGGGACATGTAAGTTACAGAAGTATGGTAAGGTGTTTTCACGTTATCCAGGTACCCGGGATTCCTTCATTGTTCTGCCTTCCTTAAGAAGAGGTCCTGGGTTCAATTCCCTGGGTTCGCTAAGTGATGCCCACTGCCTCTGACCTCGCACCTGCGATCCTCCTGCCCCCCCACCTTTCCAGCTGGGTGTGGTGGCGCACGCCTGTAATCCCAGAGGCTCGGGAGGTGGGGGAAGGAGGATTGCAAGTTCAAGAACAGAGGTAGTCTGCATAACTTAGCAAGACCCTGTCTCAAAAAGTAAAATAGTTGGATTGAGGGTGCAGCTCAGTGGTCCAGCACTTGCAGAGCATGCAATTGCGAGGTCCTGGGTCCAACCCCCAGTACCACAAAAAAAAAAAAAAAAAAAAAAAAAAAAAAAAAAAAAAAAAAAAAAAAAAAAAAAAAAAAAAAAAAAAAAAAAAAAATTAAAGAAGAAGTTTCCATGACATCCTAGACCAGGATGTCATGAGGGATGAGGAACACCAAAGATACCAGAAAGGCTCTTCTTCTTGAGGACAGTGCCTGGAAGCTGCAAATAGTTTTTCTATGTATACGTTATAAACTAGAACCTAAACACAAGCCCATGCCTTACCACAAGGAAAGTAAGTCAACTTTCACTTCCTGGCCATGTGCTCAGCTCCACTTAAGGTTTTCAGACGGAGGGAGAAGAGACAATGGATATTAAGAGATAAATTACTTGCCAAATAAAGAAAATGATTTTATATATTCTAAGAGCTAGAAGAGGGCTGGGGTTTAACTCAGTTGGTAGAGTACTGCTCTTCAGTCTCTGAGGTCCCAGGTTCAATTCCCAGCACCACAAAAATGGGAGAAGGATATGGCAATCCACTCCCAAGGCAATCCTGAAACAATCAGCCATTGAAAACCCTAAAAGTGTTGCTATGAGTCAGACATGACTTGATGGCACCTAAGGGCTGAGATTTAGCTCAGTTGGTAGAGAGCTGCGCTACAGTCTCTGAGGTCCCAAGTTCAATTCCCAGCACCCCAAAAATGGGAGAAGGGCCTGGCAATCCACTCCCAAGGCAATCCCGAAACAGTCAGCCATTGAAAACCCCATGAGGGTCGCTATGAGTCGGATACCGACTCTACGGCACCTAACAACAACAACAACAACGACAACAACAAGAACTAGAAGGGGGCTGGGGTTTAGCTCAGTTGGTAGAGTGCCGCTCTACAGTCTCTGAGGTCCTGGGTTCGATTCCCAGCACCACAAAAATGGGAGAAGAACATGGCAATCCACTCCTGAGGCAATCCCGAAACAATCAGCCATTGAAAACCCTATGAGAGATGCTATAAGTTGGACACAACTCATGGCACCTAACAACAACAGGAGAGATTGGTAACTTTTAGATTGGATATGGAATCATAGTGGCTGGGGTTTAGCTCCATTGGTAGAGTGCTTGCTCTGTGCTCTCTGAGGTTCTGGGTTCAATCCCCAGCACCGCAAAAATGGGAGAAGGATGTGGGAATCCACCCTCAAAGCAATCCTGAAACACTCAACCATTGAAAACTCCATGAATAGCAGAGAAGCACTGACATAGTACTGGCATGGCACAGTGTCAGTGACTGTTTTCTTCTGTTGTACATAGGGTCGCTGTGAGTTGAACCCAACTCGATGGCACCTAACCACAACATGGAATCATAGGAATCAAAATCTACTGTTTTCCACTATTTTTGCTGACCTTCACCACTGTTTTTCACTTGAATGCTGAAATACCTCTATAGCATTTGGGGAGAATCCAAAGAAAGTATGGCTCATTGAACTGGTGTTCATGCCTATGACCAGAAGGCCAGCTAATTCTTGGAAATAGAACATACATATTTTATTACTACTTTATATTTTTAATTGATAATCTCATTAGCGATTGAGTTTGCCACCCTTTCCTTTTCTTTGTTAATCCATGGAAGGCCCCAAAGTCCCATCATGTAGGAGTCACGGATTCAATGCTTCGGGCATTGGGATCAGAGGAGGGTTTCTGAAGGGTGGGACCGAGTGGGGACGTAAGGCAAGGGTGGTGGTCCTAACACGTCTCTCTTGGGGCTGCTTGTCTTGCCCTGGCCAGGTGGCAGCGCGCACTGGTGAAGCGGGAGTCAGAAGACGTACTCAGGCCATGTCCAGATCCGCGAGCAAGCGAAGGAGCAGGTTTTCTTCTCTTTGGGGTCTGGACACTACCTCCAAGAAGAAGCAGGGGCGCCCAAGCATCAATCAGGTAGGTTCCTGCGTGGATGAGAAGGAAGCCTATGCAGACTGCTTCCATGCCCACCTCCACTGGGGTCCTGTGTATGCATGCACGGGTTTCTTTATTGCTACTGTTATTTAAAATCAACTTGTTGACCCGAAGAAGCTAGTTATGCTAGACCTCCAGGTTTTTTTTTTGTTTGTTTGTTTTTTTTTGTTTTTTTTTTTTTTTGTTTTTTGTGATACTGGGGGTTGAACCCAGGGCCCTTGCACATACTTTGCAAGTGCTTTACCATGGGGCTGTACCCCAGCCCATGTTTTCATCTTTTATCTTGAGTCTGGGTCTCGCTAAGTGACTCCGGCTGCCTCTGACCTCGCACCTGCGATCCTTCTGCCCCCCCCCCCCACCTCTCTAGTTGCTGGGGTTACAGACGTGAGCCACCGTGCTTGGCTTGGTAGACCTTTTAATAGATAATATACACTTGTGACGTTAAACTCTGCTATTAGTCATCAGAGCTCCCTCTCCCACCTGCATCCTTCCTAAACCCTGGTTAATTATAGACCTACTGAATGTGCACAGTTCATCCTGAGTCCTCAGAAGAGAGCAGGGATCCATGACGAAGCCAAGTGGGCCCTAAGCATAGAGTCGTCTTCTTTTTTTTTTTTTTTCCCTCTACTGGGGGTTGAACCCAGGGCCTTGCACTTGGCATGCTCTGCAAGTGCTGGACCACTGAGCTGCACCCCCAGCCCATTTTTTTTTTTTTTTTTTTTTTTTTTTTACTTTTTTTGAGACAGGGTCTGGCTAAATTACGCAGACTGCCTCTGGTCTTGAATTTGCGATCCTCCGGCCTCCGCCTCCCAAGCCACTGGGATTACAGGTGTGCGCCACCACGTCCAGTTTACGTAGAGTCTTCTTACGCAGCCTCTGGTGCTGGATCAAAAGCAACTTCAAGGGAAATTTGATGGTTTCTTTGTCCTTCACTTTCTGGGGTTGACAAGAAGTGGGCAGTTCCTGCGCCTGTGGGAAAGAGGAGCTGGGAATGTGAGAGCGCTCACTCCCTGCCAACGTCCCTTCTGCTCTGGTGCAGGGCTGGTGCAGGGTCTTAGTATGTAACGAGGGGCAGCTGGTGCGCGGTGGGGCCCCTGTTAATCTTGTGCTGTGGCCCTGTTCTTCCCCATTCATTTTACTTTCTTACCAGGTAAGGCCACTCTCCTGCTGGAGTTGCTGCTGGGAACCCCACTCTCTGTTGTCATTGTCATCCTCCTCTGATGTCTAGAAATGAGCCATCCCAGGGCTACTTCTTATATTTTAGGGACTCCTGGGTATATTTATAGTCTCTTTGGAAAAGGAAAATGTCCAGTCCATGGAGTTCAGCAGCTGGACAGTCAAGCCTTGAGCACTTTGGAGGCTGTGGCTGGGATTACTAACATGACTTGTTCACACTGTGCCCTTACTTAAAGTGAGAAGACCTCGACCTACTGGCTTGATAGAATTGTTTTGAGAATTTCAGCCAGGAGTTCCCTTAAGAAATGAAGTTTAGAGATGGGCGTGGTGGCGCATGCCTGTAATCCCAGCGCTCGCCTGTAATCCCAGCGCTCGCCTGTAATCCCAGTGGCTCGGGAAGCAGAGGCAGGAGGATCACAAGTTGGAGACCAGAGGCAGTCTGTGTAACTTAGCGAGAACCCTGTCTCAAAAAGTAAAAAAATGGGCTGGGGGTGCAGCTCAGCGGTCCAGCACTTGCAAAGCATGCAAGTACCAGGCCCTGGGTTCATGCCCCAGTACTGCAACAAAAAAAAAAAAAAAAAAAAAGAAGTGAAGTTTAACTTGGGCTTGGGGCTACCCGCCTGGAATCCCAGAGACTCGGGATGGGGAGGCAGGAGGATCGCAAGTTCAAGGACAAAATCAGCCTGTGCAACCCAGTGAAATCCTGTTTGACAATGAAAAAGGGACCAGGGGTACAACTTAATGACAAACATGAGTCCCTGGGTTGAGCCCTCTAGTTCTGCCAAAAAAGAGAAAGAGAGAGAGAGAGAGGAGAAAAAAAAGAAATGAAGTTTTAAAAGGATCTAATCCTGAACACTGATATCCTAAGCCCCATAGCTGACCAACGCACTGTTTCAACATGGCGTTTTTCTGTCTCGATAGAACCTGCAGGAGACCATATGAGCAAAGAATAAGACGGCGTAAGACTGAAGAGTTTTACAGTTTGTTCTGTAATCTTTAGGGAGGGCATCAGACAATCACATAAGGACTAGATGGTTCCCTCTTAAACCTGCAGATGGAGGCTACTAACCATCAGCATTTGCCTGCTCCTTTTGAGTGCCATTGGGTTCCTTCTTATGCATCCTCTGTCATTACAGGTGACCTAGAACACCACTATAAATAGAGGTCAGAACCTTGCAATTTGGACTTTTGTTTGATCAAAAATCCTGGTTCTGCCCTGGGTGTGGTGGCGCACGCCTCTAGTCCCAGCGACTTGGGAGGCAGAGGCAGGAGGATTGCAAGTTTGAGACCAGAGGCAGTCTGCGTAACTTAGTGAAACCCTGTCTCAAAAACCAAAAGTGAAACCCTGTCTCAAAAACCAAAAAGAAAATAGATTGGGGGAGCAGCTCAGTGGTCCAGCACTTGAAAAGCATTCTAGCTCGAGGCCCTGGGTTCAACCCCCAGTACCACCACCACAAAAAAAAAAAAAAAAAAATTCTTAGTTCTTGTGGATTTGTATTTTTTTGTGTGTGTTTGTTTGGTTTGGTTTGGTTTGGTTTTTTTTGGGGGGGTGCACCAGTTTATATAATAACCCATTGCTACTGAAATGTATGACTGAATTTAAGTGAAGTCAATAATCTGTTTTCTGATTTTTAAATTCAAAGGATGTTGTGATAGCTCATAAATAATTCCTGTAATTCTTTTTCAAAGTAAGAGTCTTTAAAACCTTCTTGCTTTGCCATGAACATTCTGGTAGAAATTTACTCACTGCCAGATGTGGTAGCATATACCTGTAATCCCAGTGCCTTGGGATGCAGAGGCAGGAAGATTGCAAATTCAAGGCCAGAGGCAGCCTGCATAACTTAGCAAGACCCTGCCTCAAGATAAAAAATGTAAAAATGCAGTTAGGGGTGCAACTCAGTGGTAGAGTCCCTGGGTTCAGCACTTCTAGTACCACAAAAATAAATACATATATACATACATACATAAATGTACTCACTAATTTAGTATTTTGAAATGGACAAAAATTGTATATTTGTGTACACTTCATTTTTATTGGAAGAAGATCTTTTTCTTAGTCATGTATTGTATGCTGATAATATACGCTCATTTTATAACCAATACATAAAACTCTTTGAATCCAAGTGTTGGTGTATTGACTGCCTAGTGACATTGATACCGTATTATGATTTTCATTGTGTCTTTACGTTAGCAGGGTTCATTAAATTTCAAAGAATAGACAATTTGTAATTTCTAAGTTAAAAAATATTTTTAGCCAAGTTGTGGTAAAGCAACTATAAATATCTTCTCAAGTTCTACTCAAGGAAGTCGTAAAAGCAAGGTGATTATTATTTGTAAATATCTGATGAGGTGTATGAGGCAGGAATTCTTCATTGTGAATGAATCTAATCTAGTTCATTGCTTTTGCAAGTTTACTTTTCTTTAAATTTAGGTGAATTATCCAGATCTAAAAGGAAACTAGTTTGTTTTGTTTGTTTTCGAGTTGTTCAAGGTGTGGGGAGTTGTCTATATATGAGGACGTGATTTTCACAGTCTGGTACCATGAATTATGTTACTGGCTTTGGTATTTGATGTGAGAGTTTCCAAAAACCACTGTAATGTTTTCTAAAAGCTTTGCCTATTTGCCACCCTCCTCCCCATGCCTTATTTGCCTTGTTTGCCCAAATTTCTTTTTTACAATGCTGCTTTTGTATATGCAGGTGTTTGGAGAGGGAACTGACGCTGTAAAGAAATCTTTAGAGGGAATATTTGATGACATTGTTCCAGATGGCAAGGTAAAAATAAATATGTGTTCCTTTTCTGGAAGTACCACCAGGGCATCAGCATATGCATGATGCTTTGGTTTCTTGGGAAACTAAAATTAAGTAGGCTCAATATGAAAAACTGCAATTATCAGGGTTTTTTTTATAGTTATGAAACAGGTCAATGTGCAATGGAAAATCGTTTTATGTTTAAAATTTGATAATAAGAATATTCTTCTGCTGACATAACATTTTCTGTACTTATCATTTGACGTGCACGTTTCCAGCTAGAATATAAGAGAAAATCTGGGTTCTGAGTTAGCTGAATATTTTATGTCATCGCTAATTCCTTTTTATGTGCAACGTCTGTTCCCAAGAGGTGAGTTCTTATTGCTCTCGCTCCTTGCCCACACGTGCTATTTTGCTTCCATTAATTTCAAAGAACTGTTCTGATAGTATGTTCTTTTTTAAAAATGCATTTATCTCCCAAGTCAAGCATTCAATTATAGATTCACCGACTTGGTTCAGCCTTGAGTTTGGATTTAATGGGGCTTTCAAACTGCACTGATTGAAAACGCATGATGATATTGACCCCCACCACCTCAGCCTTTGAGCACTTTTTTTCAGTCTCTAAATAAATGGACACCCCTAGTTTTTAGTATCCTAATTGTGATACCCACAGCCTTTTTGTTTGGGGTTTCTGGTGTGGATAACATGACCTTGCTAAGATCTGGTTCTCACACTCAAGATCAATATGACAGAATTTCAGCTCTTGGTTGCCATGCAACCCAACAGTGTCAGTCAACAGTGACTAAGCTCCATGTTCTAGAACAATCTGAGCCTCAGAAACCAGCGTCCAGTGTGGCGTTCTGGCTGTTGGAGAGAAAGCAAGAAGAGCAACCATGGGAAGGCCTTTTCTTTTTTTTAATACTCAAACCATTCCTGCATTATGTCATCCTGGATGCAAAGGCAGCTTTGCTTGGAAATACCTAACCATGGCACTCTCTTTGAGCATCTCTCTGTGATGACATTTGGCAGAATTAAGTTATTGTATCTGCATGCCATCCATGCACAGTTTTCGATGTTTACTCAGTCATCTCTACAGTCGGCCAATTCCTCCTGCATACCATTATTAATACATTTTTAATGATGCAATTTCCTCTCCTGCACACAAAATGTGGAAACTGCAAACGTTTTTCCACTGGACTCTGTGTAGTCTTTTGGTTTTCCATTTTTCCAGGATACTTCTTTATCCCACTTTCTGGCCAGAATGTCTTGTTCTGTAAGAGCAGTTTGGATACAAAACTTGGGCTGATCCAGTGCTAAGGGGCACTTATTTAACGTGGCACGTGGGAGCAACTTCGGAAGATTCCAATTATGGTTAATGGGATGTAGGCAAGCTGATTGCTTCTTGACAATTCTTTCCCTGGGGTGCAACTTATCCGTGAAAACAGCCATATTCAAAGGCAGGGCTGGAATTGTCTGCTGCAGCTGGGGTTAGCTTGGTGGCCTATGGTGAAACATTTCCTCTGTCATGCCTGTTCTTTTTACTTATGGACGTTGTTATGTTACCACTTCCCAGCCTTTATTTGGAAATTTGTTTCTTGTGGCAATTTGCTGGTATCAGCCTTGTTCTTGGTAATTTGTAGATCCATAGTTACCAACCGGTGGCCTGGGTATAAACCCGTAATTAGTTGGCACATATTAACCATTGTTGAAATCTAATGTAATTCTTTCCTTGCTTCAATTATTGGGCTCCTAACATTTCATCCAGCCATAGAGCATTTTGTCCTTTGGTTGTTTAGCTTCCACTTAACTCAGTGGCTGGAGGAGCAGATTGATCCTTCTCCCGTATTCACCAGCTTTGTGCTATTCCTCTGTCCTTAGGCAGAGCAGCATACAGGGTACTGCAGTCACATGGTCTAAAGAGCTTGCCATCAGGCTCATCCTCTAAGTTCTTTGAACTTCATTTGGGAGATGGAGCTGTCCTTCTCCCAGAGTTGTGCTTGGTCCAAGGAGAGCACACAAAAGAAGCTACCTAGCCATAGGTGGTGCCAGAGCATTATCTGTATGAACAGAATTTCCTCAGGGCTTCCCTGTTGCTTGGAAGTATAAACTTCACGTGGCAGATACTCTTGCCGACGGAATTCTCTGTTCAAAACTTAAAATGCGTTTGCGGGAGAAAGAAGAGCAGTGAGGCTGAGCTGAATAGGGCTCGTTCCTTGCTTTCTTCCAAATTGGGATAGCTACTCCTTCCTGTCGGGGGCTGGGATTTAGCTCAGTTGGTAGAGCGCTGTGCTGCAGTCTCTGAGGTCCCGAGTTCGATACCCAGCACCACAAAAATGGGAGAAGGACCTGGCAATCCACTCCCAAGGCAATCCCGAAACAGTCAGCCATTGAAAACCCTATGAGGGTCGCTATGAGTCGTTTACCGACTCGACGGCACCTAACAACAACAACTCCTTCCTGTCATGTTTACCTATGGATGCAATGGCCCAGGTGGGAAGTCTGCCTCATGTCCAAAGTCAGAAGTCTCCTTGCCCCACTCCCGCCTGAAAGCTCCTTTCTCAATAGCTTCTCTCTCTCCAGGCAGTTCCCTAGCAGTCACCGCTTCTGCCCTGGGCCACTTTGCTAGGAAGAGATAATCCCTGGGTGCCATATAGGGGGTCAGAGGTTGCTAGAGATGGTCTGCTACTGCCCCGCTGACTTTACTTCTTATCACAGAGGGAGAAAGAAGTGGGCTTACCTAGCGTCCACCAGCACAATCCTGACTGCGACATTTGGGTCCATGAGTATTTCACTCCATCCTGGTTCTGTCTGCCCAATAATCAGCCAGCCCTGACGGTCGTCCGGCCCGGGGACACTGCGAGGGACACCCTGGAGCTGATTTGCAAGGTACGGAGTTACTTTAGGTTGTTTCTCTGAGAAGAAAAGGATGGGATGGAGGAGTCTTCCAAGATACTAATGGAAACTCAGGGTTATGGGAGAAGAAGGTGTTTACGGTACATCTTCATTTCATTTCAGAGCAAATGGCGTCCTTTAGTGCCATTACGCATAATAACCTAAGTGGCTATTTCATCCTCTGGCGGAGAGGAACTCTTCCGTGTGGCATCTGTCAGTGTGCATAGGTGATAGGTTTGTCACAAGCATATTACACACACACATTTTTGAAAACCCACTACTGAGATAGCACATTACTGTGCCATATGTCCAGGACATTACTTACAATTCAAAAATAACTATTTTGAACATTTCAGTGTTTGTCCTTCCATTTTTTTTCCTGCACACCTTCACGTACATGTGTTTAATGGCGTCACATTATGAATACTGTTTTGCAGTCTGCTCTTAATCAGTAATTAATATACCATGGGCATCTTTAGTGTAGGGAAAAGCTGACATAAGTTTGACCTCCATAGTAGGAAATTCTTTTTCTTTCTACTTTTTCTTCCCTCCCTCCCTCCCCCTCTTTCTGTCTGTCTGTCTCTCTTTCTTTCTTTCTTTCTTCTTTTTGTGGTACTGGGGAGTTAGTTGAACCTAGGGCCTCCCACATGCTTTTTGCAAGTGCTCAACCACTAAACCATACCCCAGCCCATTTTTTACTTTGTATTTTTGAGACAGAGTCTCATTAAGTTACACAGGTTGCCTCTGGTTTCAAACTTGTGACCCTCCCTCTACCTTCTGAGTCGCTAGGATTAAAGTCGTGTGCCATCAAGCCTGGCAAATTCCTCTTCTTTTGAACACAGAATTAGCCTGTTCTTTCTTTTCCTCTCTTTCTTTTCTTTCTTTCCCTTCTTCCTGCCTGCCTTCCTTTTCTTCTCTTCTCCCCACTTTTCTTTTCCTTTCCTTTCCTTTCCTTTCCTTTTTTTCTTCCCTCCCTCCCTTCCTTCTGTGTTTGGAACCCAGAATCTCACACATGCTAGGCAAGTGCTCTACCATCAATGTATACTCTCCACTTGTGGCCTGTAGTTGTTAGGTGCTGTCGAGTCATGTCCGACTCATAGTGACCCTCGAAAGTTTTTCGATGGGTGATTATTTCAGGATTGCCTCAGGAGTGGATTGCTAACTTCTTCTCCCATTTTTGCAGTGCATAGAATAGGACCTCAGAGACTGCAGAGCAGTGCTCTACCAACTGAGCTAAATCCCAGCCCCTTGTACCCTGTAGATTGAACTGAAAAATGAACTCATTCCTCTGCTTTCCCCTTAAGCTGTAGAGATGTCCTGATCTTTTTCAAGGAGAAACTGGTTTCATTTATCGCCCTGAAGAGTAGCCAGGTGGGTGAGAGTAGGAAAAAAAGAAAGAAAGGAGCTTGTCTTGTACACTTTTTCTTATTTTTAGTATGTACATTCTTATATTTAGTACTTATAGCATTAAGAAATATGTTCTTATGTTTAGTACGTACAGCATTAAGGGTCTTAGTAGTCGCATCAAGTCTGAGAAAGAGCTCGTTTGCCCATTTTACAGATGGAGAAAGTGAGATTCGGAGAATTTTAGTTACCTGTTTGAACTCACATCATAGTCAGTTGCAAAGGAAAGACTGAGCCAAATCTGACTGCTCCAAATCTGGGTGTAATCCAATATGGCAGATGGGCAGCCACTAGATAGCTCAGAACCTCGGTCAGCATTCAGGAAGGACACTTTATAAGGCTCAGAAGAATCTAGAATATTTTCTTAGGAGACTGAACTGGTATTCCCTGTGGCTATAAAAGACAAAATGGAAAACTTCTCTATCGTAATTTTATTCTCAATGAAACTGGATGGATAAAGTGACATGTCTGTAACCTCTTCATTCAAAACATGACTTGTAAATACTAAATAACATTCACTGCCTCAACAAGGACCTCAGTAATTCTACAACTAGCAATTTATATAATGGTACATACATGCAGGGGCTGGGATTTAGCTCAGTTGGTAGAGCGCTGCTCTGCAGTCTCTGAGATCCTGAGTTCGATTCCCAGCCCCACAAAAATGGGAGAAAGACGTGGCAATCCCGAAACAATCAGCCACTGAAAACCCTATAAGGGTCACTATGAGTCGGGCATGACTCGATGGCACCTAATAACAACAACAACAACATATACATACACACACATATGTATGTGTTTAAGAAGAAATCAGGAGAGCCTTTCTAAAGAAAAAATATGGCTCATTGTATGCGTGAGGGAAATGGAACAGTCCAGCTCAAAAAAGACTTCCAAATAGTCTTATGTGTAGGAAAAGTTGATCAGCCACTTGTTTCAGGACAAAGCTTAAAATCAGCCGCCCATGGGTATTAAAAATAAATGATATCACCTTACATACTTCGATTCCTTCACATACGTGAGTTCTAGCTTTTGAAGATAATGGCATCTCTGTTCCTAACTTTTCGTTTCAAGTGCTTAACAAAATAGGTCTGTGGAGAATTTCTGCATTCCTTTATTTATAGATTAGCACAATTCTTTAGAGAAACGTTAATATTCTCCAAGTCTGTGGGAGTTATTCTCAGATCTGCAGCGAAAGGGGTTGGAAGTTGGCCTTTCTGCATAAGCCAAACTCGAGAAGGGATTTCCAGAGAGGATCATGGCTTTGACTCATCCTCTGCTCATCAGCTTTAGACTGCATCAGGAACTGAAGATTAAGCCACGGTTTGCTGGGAGCCACTGATTGGTGGACACTTGACCATTGGGTGGGACCACAAATGATAGGCTCAATGTTAGGTGCTTTTTAAGCTTTATCTTTGGTAGAAATGAGGGGAATGAGGATAATTTTGTCACTGCCATTTAGAAACCACATTTATTTCTGTGACTTGCAAGACTTCCCTTTTTGTGACAGTAAAAGGTCATCTGCCCAATATTCCCTGGGTCTTCTTTTTTTTTTCTCCCAAAGTATAAAAATGAAGACAACATGGTAGGGAGCAAGCTTACATCTCATGAGTTTAAAAACAGAAAACTTTTGTGGTACACTTTACAAAATTGATGATCTCTGGAAAAGCATCTATGTAGGATAAATTATACAGTGTGCTCAGAGCTAGGTGTCTTCTAAAGCTTGCCTCTTTGGAACACACTTTATTGTAATTAGTGGAGCCAGTTTTACACTTACGAGAGAAAGAGAGAATTGGGGAAACAGTGCCACATGTTACTAAAGATCTAATACAATGGCGAGTGGGTTTTCTTTTTTTTTCTTCTTGTTTTTGGAGGAGGGACTGAAAACCAAGAGTGCATGTCTTTTATTTCCTTATTGTCATGCTCAGCATTGGCGATGGATGCTTTTCTCTAATATTTAATAATCAATCTCTTTCTTCTGTCTCTTGCATTCAGCTCATTCCCTTTTCTGTTCTCTCTGATCCACATCATTTCCCATCAGTTTGCCATCTGCCATCTGATCACGAGTCGAGTTCTGGTATAGTAAATGTTTCAAGATCTCCATTTCATGTTATGGATGTTACTGGAATGAATGTTGCTCGGTTTAGCAGGTCACTGTACTGGCCTATAGGCTTCGGATATATTCAGATTATGGCAATGACAATAAAATTGCAAAAACCGTTCATATTATTCACGTGGGACCATGGTGTCAGTTGTATTTCCTGCTTTCACTGTGCTGGTCTGTGTCTTCGGGTATGTTAATAACGATGGATGTTTAAAAAATGAAGACTCACTTTGAAGGCACGGGGAAACATCTTTGGAAATTCTGCACTAACCCTTTGTGTTTACATGTGTGTGCGTGGATTTCTCTCATCAGTAACTGCATGCTTGCATGGTTCCCAGAGAAGTTTGACTGAAGTGAAAGGAAAGAGGAAAACATAGATTAGAGGGTCAATGACAATAATTTTTTTGTGTGTGTGCTACTGGGGGTTGAACCCAGGGCTGCATGCTTTGCAAGTGCTGGACCAATGAGCTGCACCTGCAGCTTTTTACTTTTTGAGACAGGGTCTCGCTAAGTTATGCAGACTGCCTCTGGTCTCAAACTTGCTATCCACCTGTCTCTGCCTCCTGAGCCACTGGGATTACAGGCGTGCATTACTGCACCTGGCCCAATGACAATAAATTCTTATCGATTATAACGGGTTGAACCATTTACTAAGAAAACCTACATTGTATTTCTCTACTTTGTCCTTTGAAAAAAAATATGCCCATTAAATGAAAAATTGGTCTGTGATATTTATTTTATGCCATAACTTGCAGCTGCCTTGTCTCAAAATGAATCCAATGGTCTCTTAGACACTTGATTAAATATACATTGGAAAACACATTTGTAGTATTTCAGTTTTTCCCTAGCAGATTTTCTCTTGTTGGGAAATTTTCTCTTGAGTGTGTTACAATTCTAAAGCAGGTCACATAGTTAGTTAGAATCATATCCTAAAATATTCATTAACATTTGGAATCTTTTTGCACAAAGGTGTATTGTGAACATGGCTGGTCGTTGGACCTGCTGGGGTTGAGGAGCACAAAATTCTTTTTGAGAGTCTGGTCTGATTTAATTATTCATTAGGAATTTCCCTTTATCTTAGACCAGCCCATGACTACAAGGGTTCATAAGTCAGAGACTTCCACCAAAATGAGAAGCCACACTGGAATATTGAGCCCGTATCCCATTTTTAGAATAACTATTTGCTAACCAAACTAAGGGCCTGCAGCCATACCACTGTGGTATCTGATCCCATCAGACCTTGGAAGCTAAGCAGGGTCAGGCCTGGTTAGTACTTGGATGGGAGACTCCTGGGAACACCAGATACTGTAGGCTTGGGAGACGGACCCAGCAACCCACTTCCAAAAAAACAATCAGCCATTAAAAACCCTATGAATAGCAGAGAAGCATTAACAATACTGTTTCACCTGTTGTACAAAGGATCACTATGAGTCGGACACCCACTTGACAGCACCTAACAACAACCAAAGAGTTCCTAGGTTTCAAGTAAACCATTGTAATTTTTTTGTTTTTGTTTTTTGTTGAGACGGGTTCTCACTGTGTAGTCTAGGCTGGCCTTGAAACTCAAGGTCCTCCTGCCTCGGCCTCCCAAATACTAGGATGGCAAGTGTGCACCACCACGCCCAGCCCTATTATTTTAATGTTTATTGCGCATGTTCCTTTTTGTTTCTTGAAGTTTTTAAGACAGTGTCCCAATGTAAAGAAGCCTGCAAGATAAGAAGAGGATGTATGGGGCAAGAAGCGTCCTTGTTGCCATTGTTATATTTATCACCCCGCGTTCTCTATACCACACTAAACAGTGTAAGGGAGGGTGCCCCACCTGTGCCTGCCCTTCCCCACGCAACTGTAAAAATGTCAGCACTGTAGCCTGTCAGGGCTGCTGAGGACTTCCTGTCCACGCCAGGGCCACCGGAAGCTCCTTGGTGCCTGCCAGCGGGCTGCCTGTCCCTCACACTGAGGTTTCAGTTACCAGAATCTCCGTAGGTGCGATTGCTACTTAGATCTCGTTCCAGAAGGCAGTCTGTCAGTGTAAGTGTCAGGCTCATTAGGAGTGCCCGTGAAGTGTTTATTAATGGTGATGATAAGGTTTCTAAGCTGGTTTCTTTTTTCCGTGTTATTAAGACCCCATGAAATTCCATTTCTCTTTCCCTCCTGCCTCAGTAAGGAACAGATGGCATACCAAAGTTTTTGCTTCTAATTAAAGATTTCGGTGAGGACCTGGGAAGGTGGGAAGCATTTGCAACCCTCAACCCCAGAAATCTTTGCTTGCTTATCATACCACCCTAAGTATTATTTTCTTGGTTATTTGTCTCCATGGCTCTCTGACAAGCAGCAGGGAGCGCTGTTCAAAACTTCTATCTTTTATGTTTCCCTGGGGTCACCCATCCACCCTTCTTGTCTTTGACATCAACAGTCCTGGGTCTGTCAGACAATGGCATCCGGCCTCAAATCCAGACAGAAAGAGGGAAAACCAGGTGCTGGCAATGTGTCTGTGTTCAGCACCGCGGGCTTCAAACGCTCACATTACTTGGGTGCCCGAGAGAATCGCTGATAGAAGACGTCTTTATCATTCTGTTGGGTGTTCAGAGGGAACTGATTTCCACCTTCCGGAAGTGTGCTTTGTGATAATGCAGATGTCCGCCCTGCATGTATGCATTTGTTTAAAAAGCTAAGCCAACACTTCTCCACCTATTTTCTACATAACTTCTTTTCTTTTCTTCTCCCTTTTCTTTTCTTTTTCTTTTTTCTTTTTTCTTTCCTTTTCTCTTCCTTTCTTCCTTCCTTTTTCTTTTTTCCCCTTCCCTTCTCTTCCTTCCTTCCTTCCTTCCTTCCTTCCTTCCTTCCTTCCTTCCTTCCATATTGATCTTCCTGCATACTGATCATGTTGTTGTTGTTGTTAGGTGCCGTCCAGTCGGTATCCTACTCATAGCGACCCTCATAGGGTTTTCAATGGCTGACTGTCTCGGGATTGCCTTAGGAGTGGATTGCCAGGCCCTTCTCCCATTTTGCGGTGCTGGGAATCGAACTTGGGACCTCAGAGACTGCAGCGCAGCGCTCTACCCACTGAGCTAAATCCCAGCCCACTGATCATATAGAACTGGCAAAATAGTGAGGGGACCACACTTAATTTGTAGGATTTTACAAAGTTTAGAGAGAATGGCTAACAGAGGACATGTTAACAGTTGTTATTGGAATAAACCACTACCAAGGCCCTTTTTCTGTTAGCTGAGCAGTAAATTTTTCAGTTCCAATAAAGAGAGATTTGAGGAGCAAGGCGCCTTGTTTTTGGACTTCTTTCTGCTCACGCTGTACTTAGTACTTTTTTTTTTTTGAGACAGGATCTCTCTCTGATCTTGAACTCAAGTCGATCCTCCTCCTTCAGCTTCTCGCATGCTGAGATTACAGGTGTGCACTGTGCTCAGATGCTCCATACCACTCAAGTTCTTACTAATGCCTGTATTCTCTCTTAGTAATGCTTATAATCTCAGTACTTCATATGGTGTCTGGCATACTTACAGGTTGGTTAGATGTAAGTGAATGAATGTTATTCCAGTACAGGGTGAGATGCTGTTGGTTTGGTCTTTATATATGTAGATGCACACACACAAATATATACATAAATACATTTTTTATATAATTGTAATTACATTTCATGTAATATGTGAGGGTAGGGTAAGTGAGACTATTTATTTTGAAGTAATTCTCATCAGCTTTGAGTGTGAAGGATTTATATTTGCATTATGAAAATTTTCAAGTTTTTATAAAAGTAGAGAGCGATGTAATAAATTCCCATGTATCTGTTACCTAGAACTTATAATTATCAATTGAGTTTGATCAATTCATTCATTCACTGTACCCCCACAATCGTATTATTTTGGAAGCAAATTCCAGACAGCTTGTCATTTATCTATTAGTACTTTGTTGTTGTTGTTGTTGTTGTTAGGTGTCATTGAGTCATGCCTGACTCATAGTGAGTGACCCTTATAGGGTTTTCAATGGCTTATTATTTCAAGATTGCCTCGGGAGTGGATTGCCACGTCCATTTCTCATATTTGTGGTGCTGGGAATTGAACCTGGGAGCTCAGAGACTGCAGAGTGATGCTCTACCAACTGAGCTAAATCCCAGCCCTATTAGTACTTTAGGATATATCTTTAAAAGATAAGGACACCCAGCAGAAACATTTTCTCTGTAGAAATATATTTTCCCGTTGCCATGTTCTTTTGAAGAGCATCCTTTATATCTTCTTTTCTGTATATTGAGAACTATTTATAAAATCATGTTATCACTACCGTTTCATCAAAATTTAATTCAAGGCTGACTTTTTAGATACATAGAATCCATTGACCCATCCTAGACCAAAGGAGAAGCTCTGGGAATTGCAATTCCTAGCCATTTTAGAATTGTTTTCCTTGAGTGAGTTATTCAGTGTGCTTCCAAAGTTGGACACATGCCTGTTTTCCTGCCCCCAGACAGAGTCTCACTCGGGAGTGTATAAATAAGACTGAACTCCACATGCCTCGTCTGCGTGCTGACTCGCTGGCAAATGAACTGTTAACAACTGTCCCGGGGTCCCCACATGGTTAACAACAAAAATTTTTTTTTTTTTTGCCTGGATATAGGCTTTTTCCTCTCAATGTAAATACTTTTCTTCCTTTCTTGTCACTGTTATCACCTGTCTAGGTGTGAAGTTATGCTTAAGAGCCTCTTTGATTTGATGGGTTTTGTTGGAAAAGCAGTGTTATAGAGCACAAGGAATCAAACATGGAGAAGGAAGAATATGACTCAGTTATTCCCATTGACTCATAGGATGCCCATGGGATTTTATTAATGAGTTCAATGTCTGAGTTTAGTATGCAAACCTTTTAAGAAGACTAGAAACCGTATGTCCTCCAACCAGGAACAATGTTTTGCTGTTCTTTGGAAGACATGATAATGTTGGTGGAGAACTAATCACTCCTATTACTACTGAACAGATCTTTTCTTTTCTCTTTGTCTCAGACACATCAACTGGATCACTCTGCTCATTATCTGCGTCTGAAATTTCTCATAGAAAACAAAATGCAGTTCTACGTTCCCCAGCCCGAGGAGGACATTTATGAGCTGGTAATGTTTATGACTGTTGTCCGAGTACGTTCCATAGGAGATTATTTTCAAATTAGGTGTGTACTTGTGTTAATTGTAGTTGGTGAAGTGGAATGAGTTCTAAAACAAATGAGAGTCATTAAGAGCTCAGAAGTTGGTGGAGATGGCCTTACGTATCACCACGCTTCCAGAGCGCAGGTGCCACCTTTGTTTATCCAAGGATTAGGGCTGTGCTGAAGCATTGAAGCCACAGCTAACTCTCAGATAGAATTTTAATCATTATTACTGGAGAAAAACGTTTGGACTTAAATCATAGTTGGGATGCAAAGGTATATAGAAAAATGTAGAAGAAGACATGCAAGTAGAAGAGAGGCCATGGGGGGGGTGGACATGGGGGAGGGGCACAAGAGGGTAAGGGGGAATTTATCTGTGCAATGTACAACGAAACACATATATGGAGATGTCACAATGAAATGCATGTCAGAATGAAACACATTAAGTTGTACCTTAAAAATTTCCAATTAAAAAGAAAGAATTTTAATCATTGTTACTAGCTCTCCTTGCATCATGGACAGTCTTTTATTTCAAATTGGTGACTCAAAGCAGAGTGGGATGGTGCCAGAATAAAAGCACTAACTCCAATTTTGTGTGGTTTCTGATCCATATTGAACCCAGCGGGCTGGGATTTAGCTCAGTTGGTAGAGCACTGTGCTGCAGTCTCTGAGGTCCCAAGTTCAATTTCCAGCACCGCAAAAATGGGAGAAGGGCCTGGCAATCCACTCCCAAGGCAATCCTGAAACCGTCAGCCATTGAAAACCCTATGAGGGTCGCTATGAGTCGGATACCGACTCGACGGCACCTAACAACAACAACAAAATTGAACCCAGCGGTCAAGTCTTGCAGGTGGAAAAAGCTGCCATCTCATTATATGACCCGGCCTCTTTCGATCATTGTTGTATAGATTCTTGGAGACATTTGTGAGTGTTTGCATTTCAACAGACTTCCGGGACTTGTATTTTGAACAAGACCTGGCTTTATATATTGCTCTTCCTGCATATACCGATCATATAGAACTGGCAAAATAGTGAGAGGACCACACCTAGTTTCTAGGATTCCACAAAGCTTAGAGAGAATGGCTAACAGAGGCTACGTTAACCGTTGTTATTGGAATAAACCTGTACCAAGCTCCTTTTTCTGTTAGCCGAGCAGTACATTTTTCAGTTCCAATAAAGAGAGATTTGAGGAGCAAGGCGCCTCGCTTTTGGACTTCTTTCTGCTTGCTCTGTACTTAGTCATCCCACTGGGGGACACTGAGCTGCTTTCCATGGATATTTGAGTAGCAACACCAGGGTGACTTCACTCGGGTCTCACCATGGAAAAAGGAACCCAAAGGTTCTCTTTTGGAAAGGAGAAGCATGATTTAAAAGTCAGTAGGAAATGATGTTTTGGATATACGTTACCCATGATAAAACATTTCCTAATTTTAAGCACACAACTCCAGTTTTGACAAATGTTTATAATCACGTCTCCACCATCTCGGTCATGATTTGGAACATTTCTGACAACTACAAGGTTACCTCAGGCCCCTGTAAGTGTTTTCATGGAAGAGGAGGCGTACGTTTCTAACAATCTGTGCATGTTGTGCGTTAGAAAGAGGATCAAAATGATGAGCCCATTTTAAACCATTGCTTAACATGTGTTGGCAGAGGAGGCTACAGCTAGCAGATAGTAGCCAATGTGTTCTTTCTCTGATGTGGAGAAAAGCCCAGTGTTTGTGCTCTGTGAGTAGAGGGGAAAAAATCCTTTTCCTTATTTGTGAGGGGGAAATGTTCATCGCGTGTGGTGGCATGTGCCTGTAGTCCCAGCTGTTCCGGAGGCCGAGGCGGGAGGGGGCGGGGGATCGCTTATTCCTGGACAATGTGGACCTCTGTTTTTTTTAAACCAGAAAAATTTTTTTAAAAATACACTATTGATAATACTGAAATAGCTACTAAATCATATACTTTGCATCTTGTGGTTCGTGAATTTTTTCATATCATGAATTACAAGGTGCATACCTAACCAGTTTCCACACCTTGCATGTATGGGGGGCTGGTGTCTGAGACATGCCTTTTGAAATTTTATTGACTTTACTTATTATTCAATCCCGAAACAATCAGCCCTTGAAAACCCTATGAGGGTTGCTATGAGTCAGACATAACTCGATGGCACCTAACAACAACAACAACATTATTTTTAAGCCTTAGCCATTATGTGGTCTCGTCCAATGTAGGAGACTACGGTATGCGTCTGCTTGAATCTACAATTGCTGGATACATGTTATGATTTTTTGAAGAAACTCTATTACTACAGAGTTACAGAGTTACTACAATGAGACCATGGTATTCTCTCTCTCCCTTTTGCGAAGGACTCCAACCCAGAGATCCCAAAGGAAGCAAATGCCATATTATTTTTTACGTTAGCACCTCCATTTTTACCAAAGTTCTCAACCTTTTTATGCTTTGAATAGCTTTGGTTGCCTGGTGAAGCCTCTATTCCCTTTCCTAGAATAATGCTTTCAGTTCTATGAAATAGAATACATAGGCTTTCCTGTGGCTTAGTTTTAATGAAATAATTATCAAAAATGTGTTTAAATTATAGATAACATGTGCTTATTTGTTAGCTCATTCCATTACAAGACATAGTGTTAGGTCTAGGTGCTATCATTATTCCAAAGTAGTGATAAGCATAAGTAATATTTTGAGATAGTAGCAACCAGAATATGATATGAAAATAATTTTGATTTCTATTCTGACAAAATCCCAGGCACTGCTGATATTTCTGTGTTTATTGCTTGCATGTATTTGTGATTGAAGGAAATGCTAAGTTTTGTAAGTAAAAAAGGTGTTCTTTTTTTTTTTTTTTTTTTTTTTGTCCATCATCCAAGTTCAAAGGCCACTTGAATTCTATCTAGGGGCTCCTGGTTTCAAATCTCTGCTTTAGGTCACTAAGCTGGATGTAATATTGCAAGGCAGGAGCTTTGTGAGCACAGCATTCCTATAGGCTTTTGGAGAGCTTACAGATATTCAATTTATTGTCCCTTTCTGAATAAGCATTGATGCACACACTATTAATTAGCCTCCCTAGCCCACTTCCATCCTGGTGCTGATGCTCAGGGGAAGCCTGCAGGTATTTGAACCCATGTTCTCATAAATGACTCCTTCAATGCCGGGTGCTGTGGTGCACACCTGGATTCCCAGCGGCTTGGGAGGCGGAGGCAGGAGGATCACAAGTTCGAGACCAGAGGCAGTCTGCGTAACTTAGCGAGATCCTGTCTCAAAAAGTAAAAAAATTGGGCTGGGGGTGCAGCTCAGTGGTCCAGCACTTACAGAGCATGCAAGCGCGAGGCCCTGGGTTCAAACCCCAGTACCACAAAAAAAAAAAAAAAAAAAAGAGTCATTCATACATGACTTTCCCTCATACTGCAAAAGATCATTTTGGAGGATATAGTATATTTATGTTGATAGGGGATTCCCTTACTTATGAATACCCAGCAATAGTTATCAGGTTATCTGCTTTGCTGGTTGTGCTAATATAAGTGACATCTGTTTGGCTGTTTTTTTCTTTTTTTCATGATCAGTTGCTGATTGGATCTAATCTATGGAATGATCATGAACGTATTTGTAATCTATGGAGCTAACAGCTTTTCAAAAACCCACACTACATGGGCTTTTCTTAAAGTAACAAGTGGGAATAAACAGTTTGCAGAAGCACCAATCAATATAGTTATTCATTCATCTAGCAAATATTAACATTTGTGTGCCTGGCCTACTTCTTGCTACTCTAAACACAGGGGCTACAAAAAAAAAAAAAAAAAAAAAAAAAATCCTAGCTCCTGGTAGGACCTCTATTCAAGTTTGCAGATATGAATCTAGAAACACGCCAGTATCAGGCGAGTTGAATGTTGGTAAAAATTAGAAGTTAGGGCAAATGGATAGAAAGCCGTGGGGCACGCGCAAGCCTAGTGGCGATGTTGGAACAGGGAAGTGAGGGAAATATGGTCAAGAGTCTTAAAGATCTTTTATAATAAAGCATCATAGGCAGGGGGGAGCCTGCAGCTGTAGCCCTGTGGCATCCGATCCTGTCAGATCTCAGAAGCTAAGCGGGGTCGGGCCTGGTTAGTACCTGGATGGGAGACCGCCTGGGAACACCAGAAGCTGTAGGCTTGGGAGAAGGACCTGGCAACCCCCTCCCAAAAATCAATCTGCCATTGAAAACCCTATGAACGGCAGAGAAGCACTGACAATAGTGTTTCCCCTGTTGTACAGAGGGTCGCTATGAGTCGGATACCAACTCAACAGCACCTAACAACAAGCTGAGGGAAAAATGGTGGCAGTCCTAGGAAGGGGAGCAGGGGGTATATCTGGGATCTGAGGGGGATGAATAAGGAGGTGAAGAAAGGTGGGATGCTGAAGGTTAGAGGAGAAGGGGAGCAGGACAGGCCATGGAGGGCCTACGTCAGAAGGGAATCCCTGGGAGAGAAAGAAGCAGTACAGTTGGCCGGATAGAGCCATGTGTTCTGCATCTGTGGAGTCAGCCAGTTGCTGATTGAAAATATTTTTGGGGAAAGACTACCGTGTTGCTGCCCTGTACTATGTAGTCAAGCCTAGGCTGGCTGCATCTATATTGCACATGTACAGATTCTTTTTGGTTATTACTCTCTACACAATGCAGTATAACAACATCTTGTTGCTGTTGTTAGCTACCATCAAGTCGGTATTCTGACTCACAGCAACCCTATGTACAACAGGCTCAACCCTATGTACAACAGGCGAAATCTATTTTCAGTGCTTCTCTACTATTCATAGGTTTTTCAATGGCAGATTGATTTTTGGGAGTGGATTGTTGGGTCCTTTTCGCAAACAGCATCTTTTTCCCTGCATAATACAGTATAATAACAATTTTATGTAGCACTTACATTATCTTATATATTAAAAGTAACATAGAAAGGTTTTAAAGTGTCTGAGTGGGTATGTGCAGGCTATGTGAATACTGTCCTAAGGTTCTGCTGTCCTAAGAAGGAAGTGATATAGGGGGAGTAGATTATTTTATGTCTACAGCCATTACCACCTTGGTGTATGATCTCATCTGATCTTGGAAGCTAAGCAGAGTAGGGTGTGGTTAGTACTTAGATGGGAGATTGCCTGGGAATACTGGGTGCTGTGGGCTTGGGAGGAGGACCCAGCAGCCCACTCTCAAAACAATCAGCCTTTGAAAACCCTATGAATAGCAGAGAAGCACCGTCAGACACAGTGCTGGGCATAGCACAGTGTCAGGTAGGGTTCTGTTCTGTTGTACATGGATCTGCTATGAGCCGGGCCCTACTCCACGGCCCCTAACAACAAGGTTGTTCTGTATTATTGTGTGCTTCTCTTGTGAAGGATCCCATTTTACATAAGGGACCTGCGCATGCGTGGATTTTGGTATTCTGGGGCCAAGGGGGTCCTCACACTGCCTCCACCCCCACCCCTGTAGTTAGTTAGCCAGCGATGGCTGTATTTGACTTCTCTTGTCATGAGCTCCTTGTGGGTAACAGGGCAGAAGAGAATGAGCAGACAGAAGGGATAGCAGACTAGGGAGAGATTATTGAGACAAGAGGTAAAGGTGGCTTAGTCTGGGGCTCCCAAAGGAGAAAGAAGAAAGGATCGTGGTTCTGTGAGAACGCGAGTGCTGGGGTAAGGATGGTGTTTCTGAAAATCTGATGAGCCTCTCCTCCAGTTTTTGGAAAAAAAAACACACACCGTCATTGACTTCATCAGATAAAGGGAATATGCGCGGCTCTTCCTTGTGGAAGTTGCGTATGTCTAAAAGGATCGAAGTGTACATTTTCTAGCTCTAGATATTGAGGCTTCTTTGAAATTATATTTTAAAGCACGGACTAATCTTGAAATTTTGTATGTTATTAGATCTTTTTACAAAACCTGGCTTCTGTCATGACCAGCCTAAGACAGGACTTGTGTCCAAAGAGTCATCATCTGAGACCAGAAAAAGGCAGGAAGACTTTCACACCAGTTCCAAAGAAAAGTTGTTGTTGGTGGTGGTGCTATTCAGTTGGGTCCAATTCCTAGTGGCCCTCCTCGGGTTTCCAATGGCTAATAGTTTGGGGATTGCTTCAGAAGAGGATCCTCATGTCCTTCTCTCGTTTTTTGTGGCGCTGAGCATCGAACCCAGGTCCTCAGAGAGTGCAGAGCAGCACTCTACCAACTGAGCTAAACCCCAGGCCCGAAGGAGAAGTTGTTGTTGTTAGTTGCAGTCGAGTCGGTATCCGACTCATAGCGACCCTCATAGGGTTTTCAATGTCTGACTGTTTCAGGATTGCCTTGGGAGTGGATTGCCAGGTCCTTCTCCCATTTTTGCGGTGCTGGGAATTGAACTCTGGTCCTCAGAGACTGCAGCGCAGCACTCTACCAACTGAGCTAAATCCCAGCCTGAAGGGGAAGTAGGAGGTAGTATTATGAAAGACCAGAAGAGACTGTTCACAGAGCTCCTTTCCCACTGGATTGTTGCAGAAATGATTAGAACAAACAGTGATATACTGCCACCTGGGGGAGAGTTTTGGCTCTTGAGGAAGCTTAAAAAAATAAAACTAAGACTCAGACTAAGGTGAAGAATGGATGATGTTTTATTGAGTATTGGGTCATGGTATATGCATTTTAAACTTTTTTTTATGAAGGTGGTATTTATAACTTTGGTAACTGTCTTTTCTGAATTAAAAATCAATGTAACTGATTTCTTCTAATTTAGTTCTTTCTAACTTAAGAATTTACTTATATGAAACATTTCTGAAACATACAAATAAAACCACATTCAATTGGGCCCCTAACCCACTGCATGGAGTGGGAATGGTATTAAATTAGGATGTTCAAGTGAACCTGGGCTGTATGGTTAAAGTTCCTACCCTTGGCCAATCACATTTTCTTACAGCAAACTCTTCTAAGCTCTCGAATCCTAATCATTATACTCAAAATACATTACTCTCAAATGGCCAATACAAATAATAATAATAATAAAGAACAAGAATAAGAAAGAAGCAGGCATTCTTTTCAACCTACCTGAATTAAATTTCTGGTTGGAATGACTGTGTGATCATTCCCGACAGTCACCAAGCCATGGGGTGACTAATCACCAAGACTTCACTTTAGTGCTACAGGGTACATTTTTTGGTATAGCCTATGGCTCAAAATTGATTTTCTTTTCAAGATCAAATAACAGTTTTTAAATTCCCTATGAACTCTTGACACATTTCTTTTTAGATGTCTGTCTTCAGCTGTGGATTTAACCTCCAGGCTTGCTTACCTTGGAAGGTTGGTACCCGTGAGTTCCACCACCACTTTTTCTAGGAGGCATCGTAATGGAGTGGAGAAAAACTTCAGCTCTAGAGCCAGCAAGACCTGGGTTCGGACCCCAGCTCTGCCTATCCTGGCTTTCTGAATTCATTAGTTTCTCTTCCAGTCTGTTCCCTTTATTTGTAAAATGGAGATCATAATTGTCTCATTGCATTAGTATGAAAAGCAAAGACACACAGCTGGAACCCCTTAAGTTATTGTTTTGGTGAGAATCGGTCTAGGTACATGAAACTTAAATATTAATTAATTTAAATGACAACATTTCTAAGGTGGGAAATATACATTATTCTAATCTTGGCTTTTACCAAAAACAACTTCTAGACTTTCTTGGGTTTCCAGACACTTGATTAATTTGTATACTTAAATTTTATAGCTAATTTTAGTATAGCTCAGTGAATGGGAACATCATTCATTAACATAATCTGTTATCTGTTTCAATGCTATTGTTTGTCTGTACCTACCTATACTATCATGAACTTTTTGGGTAAAAGTGGTATGTGAACAGACAAGAGTGGAAGCGTGGAGATTTCTCCTGTTTGCATGAATTTCATGCCAATGTCTGTATAATCACTTCTTGATTTTAAGAAATATTCCCCTGCATGCCTATAATCCCAGTGGCTCGGGAGGCGGAGGCAGGAGGACCGCAAGTTCAAGACCAGAGACAGTCTGCGTAATTTGGCGAGACCCTGTCTCAAAAAGTAAAAATTGGGCTGGGGGTGCAGCTCAGTGGTCCAGCACTTGCAGAGCATGCAAGTGGGAGACCCTGGGTCCAACCCCCAGTACCACCAAATTAAAAAAAAAAAAAAAAAAGAAATATTCCCCTCCCTCCAGTACTAGAGATTTTAATTACTGTAGCATTAGTTTTCAGGTCTGTGATAGATACAGGGTGAAAAAAATCATATAGAGTGATATTGGGGAATTATTTAGAAACCCAGCTGTGGCTGAGCTTGGGAATGTGAATTCTAAGCTTCTACTTTGACTCTTGGGCTGGGATTTAGCTCAGTTGGTAGAGCACTGTGCTGCAGTCTCTGAGGTCCTGAGTTCGATTCCCAGCACTGTAAAAATGGGAGAAGGGCCTGGCAATCCACTCCCAAGGCAATCCCGAAACAGTCAGACATTGAAAACCCTATGAGGGTCACTATGAGTCGGATACCAACTCCACAGCACCTAACAACAACAACTTTGACTCTTAATAAGTCCCGTTCGATATGTGACGCCGTGCGATGGGAGTTTACCTTGAACTGTCAATCGTAAAAAAATAAATGTATAAAATGATGACCACTTCTGAGAAGTTATTTATGATGGAACACTAATTAGACTCCTCTTTATCATTTTCAGCTGTACAAAGAAATTGAAATTTGTGCAAAAGTCACCCAGAACATCCACATTGAGAAGTCAGATGCAGCCGCTGATAATTACGGTGGGTTTATTTGTCTTTGATCTTTCATGTTTGTGTTTCCAGTTACAGCATTTCCTGGGTAAATGTGTAGTTACTTGCAATTCAATTAAAAGCCTTGGGGGCCTATATTAAAGGCACCATATCTGGCATCTGTGCTATGAAGAGCAGCCCCTCTAGGTATGGATATTGGGGAAAAAAGAGATATTTACCCTGGATGCAGTGAAGACTTCAACCTTAGATTTCTTAACTGTAATCACGGGGGTTCTGCTGTCCTAAGAAGGAAGGGATATAGGGGGAGTAGATTGTTTTATGTCTGCAGCCATTACCACCTTGGTGTCTGGTCTCATCTGATCTCGGAAGCTAAGCAGGGTTGGGCGTGGTTAGTACTTAGATGGGAGACTGCCTGGGAACACCAGAGATTGTAGGCTTGGGAGACGGACCCAGCAGCCCACTCCCAAAACAATCAGCCATTGAAAACCCTATGAATAGCATAGAAGCACTGTCAGACACAGTGTTGTGCATAGCATAGTGTCAGGTAGTGTTCTGTTCTGTTGTACATGGATTTGCTATGAGCTGGACCCTACTCCATGGCCCCTAACAACAGGTTGTTCTGTATTAACATGTGCTTCGCTTGTGAAGGAATTCTCCATTCACATCTCCTACAGACATGGGCACTAGCCTTCCTTTCCCCACAAATGTAAAAGGGACTTGTTTTCGTGCTATGTCAGGGTCTCCAAGACCACCGCTACGTTTGCTGATTTACTAAGAGGACTATGACTTATTACAGTGAAATGACACAAAGCAGACTCAGCAAAGGGAAAGATGCTGGAGCTACATGTCCAAGGAAAATGGGCACAGCTTCTCGGATGCCTTTTTGTGTGTGTGTGTGTGGTACTGGGGGTTGAACCCAGGGCCTCGTGCTCGCATGCTCTGCAAGTGCTGGACCACTGAGCTGCGCCCCCAGCCCATTTTTTTACTTTTTGAGACAGGGTCTCGCTAAGTTACACAGACTGCCTCTGGTCTCGAACTTACGATCCTCCTGCTTCTACTTCCCGAGATACTGGGATTACAGGCGTGCACCAGCGCGCCCGGCTCCAGATGCCTTTTGAAGAGGAGTTGCATAGATGGGGAGTTAATTCCCCCAGCATCAATCGTGACAATACCTGGGAAATGCTCCTGCTAGGGACTGTCTTTAGATACTCTGTGCCTAGGAGTTTTTTGGGGAGGGTGGTCACATAGGTACCTTCTGCCTTGTTGTTGTTGTTAGGTGCCATCAAGTCATGTCCAACACATAGCGACCCTCATAGGGTTTTCAATGGCTGACTGTTTCGGGATTGTCTTGGGAGTGGGTTGCCACATCCTTCTCCCATTCTTGTGGTGCTGGGAATGGAACTCACGACCTCCAAGACTGCAGAGCAGCGCTCTACCAACTGAGCTAAATCCCAGCCCCACCTTCTGCCTAGCACATGTCAAAGTTCTGGACACCCAGGAGGAAGTCAGGTGTCCTCCAAAAACCACATTGTTTGTTCAATCAGTTTAGGTACAGGGAGCCACGTTAGGGTGATGGGCACTGTCCCCAAATCCAAGTTCCCAGGCGCCAGTCAAGGACCATACTTGCAGGCAGGCCTTCCAAAGAATTGTGGTCAGGCCTGCGAGGTGAAAACTTTTCTACATGGTTGTCTACATTCTGGTGTGGTTAAATATGTAAGCCTTTCCATATGCTTAAGACTAGTTTTCCTTACTTAGCATTACACTGGCTTAAGTAGCAACAGAGTTGGCACTTGAGTAAAATAAGTGGAAAAATCCATGCTGTGCTATATCAGTCAGGAGAGGCAAGGTTAGCTGAGGTAACAAACAGTCACTAAAACTCAGTGGCTCAGAACAGTGAAATTTCTTTCTCAAATTCACCACACATTCTTTGTGGGTTGGCTGGGAGTCAATGTTGTCTTCTTCACTCCAACAGCCAGGCCTGGAGCAGTGGTTACCTGGCACATTGTGGCTTAGCAGAGAGGAAACAGGGAGAGGTCTTTGCTATTTAGCCTGCAGCTGTACCACTGTGGTGCCTGATCCCATCAGATCTCAGAAGCTAAGCAGGGTCAGACTTGGTTAGCACTTGGATAGGAGACTGCCCGGGAACAACAGGTGCTGTAGGCTTGGGAGAAGGACTCAACAACCCACTCCCAAACAACTATCAGCTATTGAAAACCCTAGGAATAGTAGAGAAGCACTGAGAATAGTATTTCTCCTGTTGTACAGAGGGTTGCTATGAGTCGAACACTGACTTGACAGCACTTAATAACAACAACCACTTGGCTATTCGCAATCATTGGGCAACACTAATCACATGGCCACACCTATGTACAAGGGAGCGGACATGTGTGGTCCTACTGTGTGTTGGAAGGAGATCAAAATTCCTGGTGAAATGACATAAAGACCACTGTGTATGGTTAAGATTTCTCTTCTGAGTTATTAAACGTTTAGCATTTGAAAAACATCTTCAACCCCTTTACTGAACAGCAGGGTATTATATTCTTTCTGCGCCTTCTCTCTCAACCCACCCTCCTCTCAGAATGCTCATCAAAGCATTTGGCCAAAGCATTTTGGCCTGATGAAGAGAACCTAATTTTGAAGCCGTGTCCACTTGATTTGCTCCTTCATGCTATTTGCTGCTTGACCTTAGAGCTAAAGGCTTCAGAGAGCTTGGAGGATGTTTTTGATGGCAAAGAATCAATGCTTTCAAGAGTTATTATGCAGCAGAAGTGTGACCTCAGTAATTAAAACCACAGTTGGAGACAGAGATATATGTGTGTAGACCTTCAAAGTCAGATGCTCCGTGATGATCGTTCTTTTTCTCTTTAGTTTACTTAATTTTTATTGAGTAAGGGTGAAGTAGCAAGGATCAAGAGAAGGCTGACTTTCAAAGCTCTTGGGCCTCGTCTTTTAAGAATGAATAATTTGGGACTGAGAAATAAGACCTGGATATAAAATCTTTATGCAGTAGTGCCCCATTATCCGCAGGGGACATATTATTCCACAGATGCCTGAAATTGCAGGTGGTATCCAACCCTATACCTTGTTTTTTCCCTAGATACACATATTTATGATGAAGTTTATAATTTAAGCACATCAAGATATTAACAATAGCTAATAATAAAATAGGAGAGTTATAGTACCTTGTAGTGAAAATTGGCCAGGGTGACTGAGAAATGAAACTAGGGACAGAGTGACACTGTACTCTGTACACGTTTTTATGCTTTTTATTGAAGGGTCTGAATCACTGCGAAACCTGTTTACCTTCCCACCCTGAGGGCATTGTAGGGCACCGAGCCTCAGTCTACGCACTGTTATAAACAGAGATTCTCAAACTCGTTGTCGTAAAGAAGCAGGTGCTTTGTTCTGTTTCAATTTCCAGTTCGTAACCTCCATTACTTTTGTACAAGTCAAAAAAGTTCCACGCATGCAGGTTGTGGCAACGTCAGATTGTTGTGAGAGGTTCTCGGGGCTTAGTCTCCATTTCTGCCCTTTCATTATCGTCAGGTGCAAACATTTGGCATCTGTTCCTGAACTTTACTTTGGAAAGCCCTACCGTGCCTGGCTGAGGATCTCTGGTAAACCGTCTCCGAGCGCTTGCGGTCATACTGACAAGCTGTCCAAATGGCATATAAACTGACAAGGTTAAAGAGCCCTCGATCCTGAGAGACAGTTACCTGTGACCTCACAACCTACCAGGAGTCTAAATTCAGACTGTTTACATCCAACACTAACACCTACCTAAGTGCGGCTTCCTTTTATATATTGAATTTTACATTTACTGCTACGTAAAAGCTGCATCGGTACCCCTGTGGCATCCGATCCCGTCAGATCTTGGAAGCTAAGCAGGGTTGGGCCTGGTTAGCACCCGGATGGGAGACCACCTGGGAACACCAGAAGCTGTAGGCTTGGGAGAAGGACCTGGCAACCCCCTCCCAAAAATCAATCTGCCAATGAAAACCCTATGAACAGCAGAGAAGCACTGACAGTAGGGTTTCCCCTGTTGTACAGAGGGTCGCTATGAGTTGGATACCGACTTGATGGCACCTAACAACAACAACAACAACTGATGTATGTAAAAAGTAAATATTTCCTGCAGCAGTAGCCCTGTGGCATCCGATCCCATCAGATCTCGGAAGCTAAGCAGGGTCAGGCCTGGCTAGTACCTGGATGGGAGACTGCCTGGGAACACCAGAAGCTGTAGGCTTGGGAGAAGGACCTGGCAACCCCCTCCCAAAAAATCAGTCTGCCATTGAAAACCCTGTGAACAGCAGAGAAGCACTGACAATAGTGTTTCCCCTGTTGTACAGAGGGTCGCTATGAGTTGGATACCGACTTGACGGCACTTAACAACAACAACAAAAGCTGGTAGCACATGACACCAACACAAAAGAAATCTACCAACACAAACCAAATGCTGCTTTCTATGTCAGAGTACTTTAGGGAGGAAATGCCTGCAGCCATAGCCCTGTGGCATCTGATCCTGTCAGATCTCGGAAGCTAAACAGGGTCAGGCCTGGTTAGTACTCGGATGGGAGACTGCCTTGGAATACCAGGTGCTGTAGCCTTGGGAGATGGACCTGGCAACCTACTCCCAAAAATCAACCCATCATTGAAAACCTTATGAATAACAGAGAAGCACTGACAATAGTGTTTTACCTGTTGTACGTAGGGTTGCTATGAGTCAGATACTGACTGGACAGCACCTAACAACAACAACTTAGGGAGGAAAATAGGATCTAACCTTCCAACTGGCTGAATAAATGTAAAGAGTTAACACTGTTTTTCTCCCCTGCCCATCTGCCCTTTCTGCCCATGCATGGCTCTCAGACCTTGCTGTTGAAGTGAGTTCAGATGGCTACATGATAGGCGTATCTTCGTTTTCCTTTTCTTCTGGGTACGTCTTATACTGTTACATCATTCGCCACGTGTCCTCCTTGGGAGTTAAGTGTCCGCACTTATCTCTTTATCTGAATCTTCACTGTATCCTGGACCCGAGTTTGGAGCCCTTCTCTGAGTTGTGTATCAGGTTTTGAATTTTCTCTTGGCCAGGGCTGTCAGTCTGAGGGATCTTCTAGCTATTCATCATGAGTTGGTCTTCTTAGTTTCTCCACTTCGTCTTAAATGCTTCCTTCCTTCTGAAGGGCATTTTTTCAGTTGCCACCCGAAACATCTTCCTGTTTTTGCAACTGACAGCTATGGCAACTGGTGGCTTTGTTGAGTTTTTAATAGGATGATCCCCTTCTGCCCCCTGTTGGTGATCATTTTGGACTCTGTTAGAGTGTGTTAAGAATTAGGATATCATTATTATCCTATTCAATCCTATTTGAAAGGGGGAAAAATAATCTGCGTTTGGTTATTGGCTGTTAAGGTGATTATGTTCTTCATTCACCTCAAAGTAAACGAGCCACTGGATGTGTTCTGTTTTCTTTATATTCGTGAATGTAGGAGCTGCTGTGTAGATTCCACAGTGGTGCATGCACTGCCAGTGAAGTGTGGGTAAGCTGTCTTTCTGGAACACTCTCGGGCTGCCACCTCCACAGGTGTCTTCCGTGGTGAATTCCAACGCAGAGCAAAGCACTGTTCACATTTGTAGGTTTTTAGCTTCTTTGAGTGGTCTTCAGAAAGGAATTTATGCCCATTGTCCTTTCTTTTGCCGTCTTTCCAGTGACAGATATTTCCCTATAAACTTGCGAAGTCTAGTCTGTTCCTCAGATCTGTATTTTGTACCCAGTTGCCTGGTGCTGAATTTCATAGTCAATTAGTCTTCAGACTGGATGGCTCTCCTGTCATCCCTCTTTGACTTTAATTTTTTTTTTTGCAGTACTTGGGGGTTGAACCCAGGACCTCACATGTACTTTGCATGTGCTCTACCACTGAGCTGCACCCTCCTTTTAAAGTTTTTTATCTTGAGATAGGGTCTCACTAAATTTCGCAGGCTGCCTCTGACCTTGAACCTGTGACCCTCCTATCTCTACCTCCCAAGTTGCTGGGATTATAGGAGCGAGCCACCACACCCAGCTTGATTTTAACTTATTAATTATTAAAAAAGAAGACCAAAGAAAGACGGAATAGAGCAAGCACTTACCTGAGCCATCTCCATTGACTGTGGCTTCAGGTGACTTGCAGGCTGTCAGCCCATCTCTCCTGCCATCTTCCAGTTAAACAAGCTGCTTCTTGGCACATCCCGTCTGTGTGGTAATTTGGGGGAAAAAAATCTCGGAATTTGATAGAATGATGACATTTCATAAAGAAAATACATATATTTTGATGACTCCTATCCATTTTTCCCACAACATAGCCCTTTACTCTGTATCTATTCTAACAGATAAAAGGGGGAAAAATTCTCTACTGAAATGCAAATGAAGACATGTGTGTTGAGGCCAATGTCCCTTACATGGTTCGTATGTGAAAATATTTCTGTAGGGCTGCTTTGAAACTTAATATGAAAGTTACAAGTTTCTGTAAGAATGGAAAGACTGTGGAAAGTCCTCCAGTGTGGGCTTGTGCTCTTCCCTAGCTGAGGGAATTACGGTGTGAGGTCAGGGTACCGTGGTGGCTGCAGTTTTGCACATGTAGAGTTATCCATTTCCTGGTCCTATGAACTAAACAGAAAACCACTTGCTCATTTTGACATGGCCAGGAAAGTCTTTGTGACTCCCTAGCATCCGGCCTTATAATGACTTTCTCTGTTTTGCTGTTTGTTTGTCTGGTGTTTTTAACTACTGTCTCTTGTGCCCTCAGCATTTACAAAGTATCAATAGTGCAGGGTTCTTCTCTCATAGCTTAGAGTCTTACAGATCTTTACAGTTGTTTTCCTTCTCATGGCCCTTTTAGAAGTATCTGCCAAGGAACCTTTTCCTTCAGGAAAGTAAGTGTTCATGTAGGCATTCTAGTAATTGACTAGGAAAGAGTTTTCCATGATGCTGTCTAAAAACAGGTGAGCAAGTCTGGGAACCATAAAATTGGGAGCAGCAGGATCCCTGAACCACTTGGAACACCTGGGCTTTGCTCAGTCTTTTTCTTTCCTTCTTCCTTCTTTTCTTTCCTTTTTTCTTTTCTTCTTTTCTTTTCTTTTTTTTTTTTTTTTCCGTTTCTCTTCTCTTCTCTTCTCTTCTCTTCTCTTCTCTTCTCTTCTCTTTTCTATTATTGTACTTGGGAGTTGAATCCAGGGCCTAGCACCTACTTTGCAAGTGCTCTACCGCTGGTCTGTACCCCTAGCCCACTTTTAAATTTTTTATATTGAGACAGGTCTCGCTAAGTTGTACAGCTGCCTTTGGCCTTGAACCTACCATCCCGCTGGTTCATCCTCCCAAATTGTTGGGTTTACAGGCATGAGCCTCTGCACTTGGCTCTCAAGGAGTAACAAAGCCCAAGGTTAATTAGCTAATAATCTTCTGATCACTAGTAGGGTGTGAAGTCCATCAGTTTCAGTATGAAATGGGCTTTGGAAAGTGAGTTGCTACTCATCCCTGCTTGCAGAGTGTTATTACGTGCTATGCGCACATAGCAGTGCATATCGATAAGCACACATCATACAGTGGGACAGTTGTGGCATATCCTAGGACTTAAGATTTAGTGAGAAAAATGTGAGGGATGCTGATGACAGAAGCTAATCTTTCTGTTTTGTGCTGTGGGGGAGAGGATTATTGTTAGGTGCCCTTGAGTTGTGTCCGACTCATAGTGACCCTCGTAGGGTTTTCAATGGCTGATTGTTTCGGGATTGCCATGGGAGTAGATTGCCAGGTCCTTCTACCAGGGGGAGAGGATAGGAAAGGCAAAATGATGACATTTATGAGGGAACACAAAATAATTTCCTTCCATTTGTGTTGACAGGTAAATGGTATGAAGGCTGATATACCTAGTGATATTTATTTTTACAAGTTGTTGTTACATGCCTTTGAGTTGGGTCCAACTTATAGTGACCTTCATAGGGTTTTCAATGGCCGATTTTTGTAAGTAGCAAATTCTTTTAGAGTGATCCACATTTTTCTGCTTTGTAAAGCAATATGAACAAGGGAAAAACAACTGTTCCAAATTGTAACCCAAAGTATTAAGCAGATCTAGTTCACCGCAGATCCTTCCAGTCCCTTGCTAACCATTTAGGTGTGAACCTTACTGTTCTGTCTTTGTATTCCGTAGGGTTTTCACTTTCTTCGGTGGAAGAAGATGGGGTTCGAAGGCTCTACGTGAACAGTGTGAAGGAAACCGGTTTAGCTTCTAAGAAAGGTGAGTCAATGGATGTTTCGATGGTCTCCCTTAATTGCCCTTTGGGGTTTCTGTAGTTTGAACACTGTCTCATGGAAATCCCTTCCAAGAATATGGATTTTATTTTATTAACTGAGGTGTGCAAGAAATGGCATATACTTGGATTTCAAATCTGATTCTGAGCCCATTTTCATAAGGCTATTAGGAAGTTCCATTCTTGTTTTGTTTCCTCTTCATCTTCTAAGAGGTGGTAGAGGTTTGGGGGTCCTTATAGCACACAATATGTCGTTGCACATGCTTTGTTCCTCGCTGTTCAAAACCATTGCCTGAGCCTGCAGCGCTGTCTTGAAGCAGATGATCTCTTTCCCTGGAGAATCTTTGCAGAAGTCGAGAACCTAGGGATTCAAGGTCCTGCCTTCTTCATCCCACTTTAAGTAAGGGCTCTGCTGCATCTGAACTATATTCTTGTAGCCCCCAAAAGGCTACCCTTGAGCCCCAATTTTTCATCCTTTTTCTACTCTTAGAGAATCTTTGCAGCCTAGATTACAGTTGGCCCTCTGTATCCATGGATTCTACAACTGTGGATTAAACCAACTGCAGATTGAGAATCTTTAAAAAAAAAAACAGTTGCATCTGTGCTGAATATATACAGTCCTGTTTCTTGTCATTATTTCCTAAACAATACAATGGGATGTTACATAACATTTATGTAGCATTCATGTAGTTCTGTTCTTTGGTGCCATCTAGTTGGGTCCAACTGAGCGACCCTATGAACAACAGAACAAAATACTCCCCAATTTTATGTCAGGCACATGATCTTTTATTTATTTATTTATTTATTTATTTATTTATTTTTCCTGCGGTACTGGGGGTTGAACCCAGGGCCTCGCACTTGCATGCTCTGCAAGTGCTGGCCCACTGAGCTGCGCCTCCAGCCCATTTTTAAAAGTTTTTTTGAGAGAGGGTCTCGCTAAGTTATGCAGACTGCCTCTGGTCTTGAACTTGCGATCCTCCCACCTCCGCCTCCCTAGCCGCTGGGATTACATTGTTATTTATGTTTAAGCACATTGTTGCAGCCACTGTGTCAATCTATATACTTGAGGGTCTTCCTTTTTTTTTCATTGATTCACCATTCTCCCAAACATGATGTCCTTCTCCAGGGATTGGTCCCTCCTGATATGTCCAAAATACATAAGACACAGTGTAGCCATCCCTGCTTCTAGGGAGCACTCTGGTTGCACTTCTTCTGGGACAGATCTGTTGGTTCTTTTGGCAGTCCATAGTATATTCGATATTCATCTCCAGCACCATAATTCAAGAGCATCAATTCTTGTCTTGTCTCCCTCAGCCAGTGTCCAGCTTTCACAACCATATGATGCAACTGAAAATACCATGGCGTGAATCAGGCGCACTTTCATCTTTACTGCAACATCTCTTACTTTTCAACACTTTAAAGAGGTCTTTTGCCACAGCTTTTCCCAGTGCAATGTGTCTTTTGATTTCTTGGCTGCTGCTTCTGTGGGTGTTGCTTGTAGAACCAAGTAAAACAAAATCTTGGACAACCTCAGTCTTTTCCCCATTTATCATGAAGTCGTGTACTGACCCAGTTGTAAGGATTTTTGTTTTGTTGATGTTGAGGCACAATCCATACTGAAGGCTGTGTTCTTTGATCTTCATCAGTAAATGTTTCAAATCCTCTTCACTTTCAGCAAGCAAAGTTGTGTCATCTGCATAACGCAGGTTGTTATGAAGTCTTCCTCCAATCCTGATGCCACAGTCTTCTTCCTATCTGGAGATGACTTGAAGTGTACAAGATGGTATATGGAAGTAATACATTATTTTATGCCTGTAGACATTGGTATCCAAGGGGAGTCTTGGAATCAGTGCTGATGAAGTGCTGATGGAACCCCCAGACACTTGGAGTCCCCAGGGTACTGAGGGGAGACCGTATTTCCTCACTGTTAGTTTCCTGGGGCTACGGTAACAAGTTACCATAAACTGGGTAGCTTAAAATCACAGAACTTTCTCCCCTCCCAGTTCGGGAAGCTAGAAGTTCAAGGTACTGCCAGGACCGATTTCTTTGGAGCCTCTCAGGGAAGAATCTGTCACATGCGTTTTTCTAGTTCTGGTGGCTGCTGGCGATCCTTGGCATTCCTTGGCTTGTAGCTGTTATCATTCCGACCTTTGTCTCTGTTTTCCCATGGCCCTACCCGTGTGACCTTCTGTGTCTTCACGTTGTCATTTGGTGTAGCCCTCACCCTAAAGTCATTATGAGTTCATTGTTAGTTAACTATACCTACACTATTACATCATTGTAACAATTATTGTTGTTGTTAGGTGCCGTAGAGTCAGGTCTGACTCATAGCGACCCTATGTACAGCAGATTGAAACACTTCTCAATTCTGTGCCAGGCACACAATCTTATTTATATTTAAGCCCATTGTTGCAGACACTGTGCCAATCCATCTGGTGGAGGGTTTTCCTTTTTTCCGTTGACCTGCCACTCTCCCAAACATGATGTCTCTCTCCAGGGATTGCCATATTTGTTTGAATTGATTTCTAAAGAGTTTCATATCCTGGTGTTCTTGGTGGGCATGAATGTTGTTGTTAGGTGCCATCGAGTTGGTATCCGACTCATAGCAACCCTCATAGGGTTTTCAATGGCTGACTGTGTCAGGATTGCCTTGGGAGTGGATTGCCAGGCTCTTCTCCCATTTTTGCAGTGTGAGGAATTGAACTCGAGACCTCAGAGACTGCAGCGCAGCGCTCTACCAACTGAGCTAAATCCCAGCCCGGGCATGAATGTTAGGGGTTCACTATTCAACCCACTATACTTAGCATAAACAAATGAAGTCATTGGGACTTGAAGTCCATGTTTGTTTCTTTTTGCTATGGAATTTTTAGTTTTATTGAAACCAGAGTGTCACTCATAAATATGTCTGGGTCAGCTGCATCTCTTCCAAATAAGGACTCTATGTAGCATAACCGGGGACCAGTGGATGGTGGTCTTTTCTGCCTCCTTCCACGCACCTGCCTGAGGATACTCCTGGGTGGTTCGTGGCTTGTGAGCTTCTGGTGTGGGATGTTTTCTCCTGTTCTGTGAACACTGGAGAAGCCCAGATCACAGGCCTGCTGTGCACAGAGGTGGCAAAGGTGGGCCATGCAGTCAGGATCATGGATCTGGTAACTGTCATGGGGAAGGACTTTGCTTTTCCACCTGCAGTACCTTCTGGGCCCCGGGCGGCCTGTGAGCCAGAGACTGCCACTGTCACCGAGCTGTGTCTCAGCTCAGAGCAGATCTGGCGGGCTCAAGTCCCCTTCAGACCTGCAGCTGATCTTTATCTTTCTCAGCGTGATGAGAGCGCCGTGGGCGTGGCACGGGGGTGGGGAATCTGCTGCACCGGTTTCACTCACATCCTGTGTCAGTTCTTTGAATCCGAGAGCCCTGGTGTTAGATGAAAACAAACGGTCGTCCGCTGCCAGCTCCTTGCCCCGTGCACCAGTGTTCTCTGCAGCTGCAGGAGCCATGTGCGGTTCATCCTCCTGGACCCCTAACCCTATCCCAGCATCCCACACGTGGAAGGCAGTGTCAAGAACCGTGGCTGGGGTATTTCATGTTAGAGCTAGGCTCTGATTGAAGGCGCACACCCCACCTGCAACCCCCATAATGGAGGGCTCAGAGGGGACCATCCGTGCTCTTTGTCCATTCTAACCATAAACACCCTGTCCTTCAGCTTCCACCTGCTGCCCTGGCTTAGCCTGGTTCTCCTCTATTGCCAGCCTTTTCTACCTATCACGCTATACCTTTCTTTGCCAGATTCAACACTTCCAAGTCCTTTACTCATTGTGTAGAGTACGACTGTGGTCATTATGCTTTGGACACAGTCTGGGTGTCACTGTCCCCATTAAAATGACCAGCGTCCATGCAATCAGGGAGAGTCCAGAGGATCTGAATGTTCTGTTTGCGTTAATTCAGCCTAAGTTTGGTTTCCTCTTTATCTGTTTTTGTTAGCCACACTGGGCTTTGGACTGTTCCACACTGTCGTTGAACCCCATATTCCTGCTCCTACGCCCTCACCTTCACATACACTGCTCTAGTTGGATCTCCTGTTGGCTGTCCCCAACGTGTCGGTACTGTACAGTTTGTCATACTGTGGGGGCTTGCGTGCTGCTGTGATTGTATTTCAGATACCAGCAGGGCCACCTATGGTGGACAGATTTCAGCTGAGCTTCCAGACTAAGAAAGACTAGGGATCAGGACCTGGCAGCCCATTCCCAAAACAGTTGGTCATTGATGACCCTATAAATAGCAGAGAAGCACTGGCAGATGTAGTGCCAGAAAATGAGCCCCCCAGGATGGACACAGTGTCTACAACAATGGGCTTAAACATAAAAAACGTCATGTGCCTGGCACAGTGTCAGGGAGTGTTTCCTGCTGTTGTACACAGGGTCTCTCTGAGTCAGACTTGACTCAAAGACACCTAACAACAACAACATGTCTGTATGCTAGAATTGACTTTTTGCACCAAAGTGAGTTATTTTACACTTTTTCCAATACCGGCATGTTTGTTTTGGCTCATTTGTCCACTCTTGGAGTCATCTAAGAGTCATTTATTGTCATCTGAGGTTTTTCCTGATGGCTGTGTAGGACAGAGTCCAGTCAAGAAAACCAAGTGTCACATTGCTCTAGACAGCGTGGGTACGCCACCACTTTTTGCGTGATCCATTATTATTTTCACAAGGATGATTTCTCAGCAAGCTACGTTTTGTGTGTGTGAGAAAATTTGTCTTTCTTCTACCAAATAGTAACAATGAGAGCTAATGTCTATTAAATGTCTTCAGTGGAGTTCTACAGGGATGACTTCCTTTAATCTCATTTAACCCATTTTTTCCTCTTACATATAAGGACACTGAGGCTGGGAGAGATGTGAGAACATGTCCCCAGTCACAGAGCCATGGCGTGCTGACGCTGTGACAGAAAGAATCTCTTGAGGCTCCCACCTGTTGGGCCTCCTCCTCCTCTCACTCATTCATTTTGAAAATAACTCAGTCCAGTAGCACTCTGAATTTCTTTTTCATGGTTGCTATAACAAAGTGCAACAAGCTGGGTGGCTTAGAACCACGGACATTTATTTTCTCACAGTTGTGGAGAAGCCAGGAGTGGGTGTCGGACCCAGGGCTTCACACATGCTAAACACTCTGCCACTGAGTGGTACTCTTGGCCCCCTTTGTCTTTCTTTTCATTTGTTTTTATTTTTCACTAAGTTGTGAAGGCTGCCTCTACCCTCAAACATGGGGTCCTCCTGCCTTAGCCTCCCGGGTTGCTGGGGTTGTGTGTGTGAGCCATGACCTCCCACTTGGAAGCTTTAGGTCAAGGTCTCCTTGGACCATGCTGCCTTCGAAGTTCTTGGGGAGAATCCTCTGTAGCCTCATCCAGTTTCTGGTGGCTCCACACACTCTTGGGCTTGTGGCTACATCCCTCCAATCTCTGCCTCCGTCGTCCCTCAGCCTCTACTTCTTCTTTCTGAGCCTCTCTTCTGGGTGTCCATACAGGGACATTTGCTAGCAGGCTCAGGGTCCATCACATCATCCAGCATGATCTTCTCTCAAGTCCCTTTACTACAATCACACAGATGCTTTTTCCTAATAAGGCCACATTCAAAGGTTGTGGATGTGGACACACACTGTTTAGGGGGTCATTATTCAAGCCTGAAACCGTAGCCCTGTGGCATTCGATCCTGTCAGATCTCGGAAGCTAAGCAGGGTCAGGCCTGGTTAGTACTTGGATGGGAGACCGCCTGGGAACACTAGGTGCTGCAGGCTTGGGAGATGGACCTGGCAACCTACTCCCAAAAATCAGTCCACCATTGAAAGCCCTATGAACAGCAGAGAAGCACCGACAGTAGTGTTTCACCTCTTGTTTGTAGGATCACTATGAGTCGGATACCGACTCGACGGCACCTAACAACAAGTCACACCTACTCTGCTAATGACGTGAACCTGGAACTTTGTTTTGAAAACTCTTGTTTTTGAATTTTAAGTCTTTTTTTCCCTATATTTTGTCCTTTAATTGTAGGTGCTTGGGGTCCTTTCAAGAAAAGACTAACCAACAAAAATAATAACTAAACTCTTGCTTTTCACATATAGAAATGTTGGATGTTCAATTCAAATGTGGTACTTAAACTTTTTACGAAATAATTAGCTTCACAGCCTTTTGCTTCCAATGTGGAGAAAAACATTAACATGCCCCTTTCATTCCCATCTCTCTCATAATGTTTCTTGGAGTATTTTCTGATTGAAAAATAGATTTCAGATATCTTGGACACCCCCGAATGGATAGCCAGGGTGTGTGACTCAGTGAAGTTGGGATGTGAAAACTTTGCAGAATCATTTTTCTGCAGAATCAGAGGTGGGATCTGTGGGTGCCTGAGGGTCGGGGTTGCTCCTCATTTCTGCATTTGTCTTTTGTCTTTGCCATTCATTCACTTCCTTTCTCAAGGTTTTTTTTTTTTTTTTTTTTTTCACTTTAGCATATAAAATAAGAAATTGGACTCTCTTTTTCTCTGGACTAAAAAGATATTCAGTTTTCCTGTTTGTCCTCTTTCTCAGGCTGCCAGAATGTTCTTTTAATACCGACTTGAACTACCCCAGAGTTAGTCACAACTTCTTGTTCTTCAAGGTGGGCTGGTGTTTGTGGAGGGTTCCTTTGGGTTCCAAAATCTGGCAAAATACCGCATGTGGTCCTGTAAATTGCTGTCTCTTAATGTATTGGGGGAAAGAACATTTTACTTGTGTAGCTATAGCCAGGGGGAACTTAGGGGGATTTTGGTTTCATAGACATGATCAGTAGACAGGAGTGTTACCACACATACCATTGGCATCGATCAGAGCCCACACCGCCCTAGGAAGACAGCCAGAATTAGCATTTGTGAAGACAAATCGGCACATGCTTAGAACACAGACTGGAAAAGGAGGGGGTTTGTTTAGGTGACTTATTGGAGTCTGAATAGATTTGCTGTAACCTCTGTGTCTAGAACCTTCTGAAGCTGAGGCCCACGTGACCACCTGATCATCTCTTTTGAACCCGACAGCCAGGCAGCACCTGGGGCCGTGAGGCCTGCGGCAGGAGAGTTTGCTGTGCCCCTTCCGGCAGCGCGTCTAAGCCATCCTGTTCTGATTTGTGTGTGTGTGACATTAAAAATTTTCCACCTTGCGTTGGCAGGCCTGAAGGCGGGAGATGAGATTCTTGAGATCAATAATCGCGCTGCTGGCTCCCTGAGCTCATCCGTGCTCAAAGATTTCCTCTCGCAGCCCTGTCTGGGCCTCCTGGTGCGGACCTTCCCCGAGCTGGAGGGAGGAGCGGAGCTGCTGGAGAGTCCGCCCCACCGGGTGGACGGCCCTGTGGACCTGGGCGAGAGCCCCCTCGCCTTCCTCACCAGCAACCCAGGTAAGGCTGTTCCCCGGGCTGGGGCCACACCGATCCCCATTCAGCTAAGTCCTGGGGAGGGTCCCGCGTGGCTTCCGGGTCTCAGCCACCTTCCTCCATCTGGCAGGGAGCAGAGAGTGTGCGAGCGCGTGAGATGGGCTGATTTCTGGCCCTGTACTTCCTGTTGAAGTCTCAAAGGGGCAGGGAACGTGTCTGGGTTACAAACCCACCTGCCGCGCACAGGAAGCTTTGTAATGCCTCTGCTGTCTGTCATTTTGGAGAAAGGCGAATGGTGGGTGGCCACTGCCTCTTGGCTGTGAATAGAGATTCGGAGATCCGGTGCCGGGAATCACATGCGAGGCCAAGAGGCTGAGTCGACCCTGGCTTCCCCGGCACTGGCCCCCGAGCCACCTCGCCCTGCTTTCCCTCCCATGTGAGAGAAGCCGGGAGTTGGGGTTCCTGGAGTGGAAATGTATGCAGAGCTTGTCTGCTCTCCATGACGCTTGGACGCTTCCATCCTAACATCTGAACTTGTGCCCGTCAGCCGCATCCCTGCCCCACCCCATCCGCCGCTCTGCCTCTCTCTCCCGCTCCTCTGGCAGACTAGTGCTCGTTCTGATAGAAGCAGCTTGAACACTGCCTGCCTCCGAAGCCTTCCTGGGCCCCCGGCAGACTTAGTGCCGTCTCTGGGCACTCACGACCCCGTGTCTTTCCTGTGAACTTTAGCCATGTGAGATTATTGATCCTCGCTTGCTTCCCTCTTTTTCCTACATTTGGTTCCTGGGACTTCTTCATCTTTGTCTCCGTGTTCTTTGCGCCTATTTCGCTACACAGGTGACCCATGCCCGTTCAGCAAGAGAGTGAGTGGAAAAAAAGAACCTTGCAGATTGCAGTCGCTTATTTCCCTACCTGATTCTGGGGTTTGGGTTCACTTAGTAAGTTGAAATTTGGAATTATTTTCTTTTTTCAAAAATTGGGTTTAGGGCTGAGGGTGTAGCTCCGTGGTGCAATGCTTACAAAATATGCAAGCACGAGGTCCTGAGTTCAAGCCCCCAGTACCAAAAAAAAATCATCCATTAAAATTTGGGTTTAAAAGATAAAAAGCCAGCCGGGTGCCATGGCACACACCTGTAATCTCAGTGACTCAAGAGGTTGAGGCAGGAAGATCACAGGTTCGAGGCTAGAGGCAGCCTGCACAACTTAGAACCTGTCTCAAAATGTAACAAAGGCGCTAGGGATGCAGCCCAGTGGTAGAGCACTTGCCTAGCATGTATGAGGCCCTGAGTTCGACCTTCCCTAATACTGCCTCTTCCTCCCCCCAAAAAAGCCTCTTTTAGTTTTAACACCTGAGTTTCCTTGGACATTTTCCTGTGCCATTGTGGATCGTCACATTACCTTCTGAAGCTTGGCTGGCTACGCAAGAAGCCAAGTGGCCATTCATTCAGTGGCTCCCTGGGAGAATCTGACAAGTTGAAGCTTCAGAAAATTGACTGCACTTAGTTACTGTTGACTTCCCTGGATCATTACATCATTGTGGTACTCACACCTCAGTCACATTTTTTAAAAAAGTGGTTCCAGTGAGTTTTGTGTCCCAAATAAAAGGGAATTGGGACCATAAATGGTAATTCTTTTGTGTAACCACAAGATGGCAGACTTGATCCCATAACTCTTAGTTCCCATACGTTTCTATGATATCACTCTGAATGAAACATGTTAGATTAGATTATTTAAAGGATTTTAAAAGCATGGACATACATTATGCTAGCAACTGTGTGTGCTTAATTGTCTGGATTTTTTGCTTTTCTTGTGTGAGCGCTTCCTATGTACAAATTCAGGATTAAAAAGGTACAATCTGCAGACCCAATCCAGCCCACCTCCTATTCCTGTAAAGTTTTATTATAACAAACCACATTTTCATTTACAACTTATGTCTGGCTCCTTTCCTATTGCCACAGCAGAGTTGAGGAGTTGTGACAGGGACTTATGGTCTGCAAAGTCAAATATATTTACTATTTGGACCTTATAAATAAAGTTTACCATTGCAATGTAAAATGGACTGCTATCACTTGGAATTTGTTTCCTTAAAGATTTGTTGTTGTTGTCAGGTGCCATTGAGTCGCATCCGACTCATAGTGACCATATGTACAGCAGAATGAAATACTCCTTAACACTGTGCCATGCACACGATGTTTTTTATGTTTAAGCCCATTGTTGCAGACACTGTGTCAATCCATCTAGTTGAGGGTCTTCCTTTTTTATTTGTGGACCTGCCATTCTCCCAAACATAATGCTAATTGTGTCGGGAGTGGGTTAGCCATGTCCTTCTCCCTCATCTGTCTTAGTCTGGAAGTTCAACTGAAACCTGTCCACTGTGGGTGACCTGCTAGTATCTGAGATACCGGTAGCGTAGCTTTCAGCATCAAAGCAACACACAAGCCCCCACAGTGTGGCAAACTGACAGACATGTGGGGGTCCTTAAAGGTAGTCACTGTAAGTGTTTTGGCCTATTTCTTCCTTTAAAAAAACTCTGTATGTATGTATATATGTATATACTTTTTTTTAAAATCAAAACTATATTTGTGTGTATATGTCTTGGAGACATCTGAGTACATTCTCTATGCGTAGCGGCTTTTCTGTCTTTCATGCAGTGAAGTTTTATAGACCAGTCACCTCCAGAGGCTGCTTGCTAAACCTACTGAACTCACCCGTGTTTAAAACACACGAAGCCTGCCATTCTGAGTCATCTTTAGGAGATGTATTCGTTCCTTTGTTTTTTCCTAATTAAATGGACATCGCTTGGAACTCAGGCTCCCCCCCGGGTCTCTGCCTGTCTGCCTTCTAGTTGCTTCCTCTTCCTCTCAGTTTGACAGTGAAAGATAAAAGCAGCGGCAAGTAAACAGGATCAGATGCCCGGTAGGACTGCTCCATAACGAGGCAGAGATAAAGCAGCGGCCACAGGCGGCTGCAGTTAACAGGGAAAACAACTGGGCAAACGTGTACAATGGGCAGGCTGGACGACAGCCTCGATCTAAATTTAGAAGTAACTAAAAATAAGAAATAGCCTGATTGGCAAGTTGGAGGTGGGCTACAGGGACCATCTTAAGGTGGTCACACTGAGTGCTTGGTGACTTGACAGAGAGCTTTGCAGCGAGTGGCTCAGGGACTCAGGTCCCATGAGCCCTGGCCAGTGCCGTCTGCAGGCTGGCCCTGCTGTTTTACAAGTCCAAGTGTGCAGACTTGGCCAGCTCCTTCCCTGAGAGCCCTGCTTGAAATTGGTGATGCACTCTCCAGCCTGGGTTATTTCTGGGCCTCTTTCTCATGCAGACGTTTGTTCTTTCTAAGTAGAGGCATCACAGCCTGGTGGCTAAAAATAGGCTCGAAAACCAGGCTCCTTGGGACTGAGTTCATTTCTGTGTTAGCTGCCTGGCCTTGAACAGGTCACGCTTAATCTCCTTGTACCCTCGTGTCCTCGTTTATAAAATCAAGATAATAGCATGCTGTCATCTCGCCGGGCTGCTGTGAAGATTAAATGAGTTCTTAAAGTGTTTAGAATAATGCATACTAAGTACTCAGTGGGGCTGGGGCTTAGCTCGAGTTGGTAGAATGCCGCTCTGCAGTCTCTGAGGTCCCGGGTTCAATTCCCAGCACTGCAAGCATGGGAGAAGGACGTGGCAATCCACTCCTAAAGCAATCCTGAAACAATCAACCACTGAAAACCCTATGAGGATCGCTATGAGTCGGACACGACTCAACAGCACCTACCAGCAACAACAACAAGTGCACAATAAATGCTTCGTGTCAAAAGCCAGTCTCTTAAGGGGCAACTTGAGAATGGTCCAGCCTGTTAAGCAGCCCTTGCTCGTTGGTAATCTTCTCATTTCCTTATCCTCCAAGTCCGTCTGCAGGTGAATTGTCTATTAGGTTTATGAATTACATATTGCTTCTGTTTTCATTTCCCAAGTGGAAAGAAAGGAAATCTAGTCTTAAAAGCTTCTGTGTCTGGGCCTCTTTCCAAGGCTCATCCGTCACTGTGTCTGCGGGGACATCTGGGTAGGCATGGGTTCTGCTGGTTGCTTCAGACTCCTTGGGTAAGTCCCAGGTATAGCCAGAGTTGGGACCCTCTGCTTCAGGCCACCCACCTTGCCTAATCATGGGCCCCCTTTTTCTCTGTCCTGGTGAAGTGACAATTGGAATGCTATGGTGACGTGCAAATGTCCCATAGCTGGTTGATAGCATTTCAGGGTCTGCTTTGTTGAGACTTTTGGAGAGAAAAACTGTTAGGTGGCTGTGGAGCATGTTCTCTTTTTATTCCTTGAAATAAGAAGGTAGCGTGGTGCCTGGGTTGCTCTGCCGGCTGGGGTGTGGATAAGCACAGTCTCTCCTGTGTGTTCTTCTAAGACCCTGTTTCCTGCTCACGGCTGCTTGCTATCCATTAGTCGTGGCTGAAGTCCTACTGGACCTACTTTCATCTTTGTTTTATTAAGCACCTGTTTACATACATACTAGTAGGATGTCCAGCCTGCAGCTGTAGCACTGTTGGCGTCAGATCCTGTCAGATCTCAGAAGCTAAGCAGGGTCGGGCCTGGTTTAGTCCTTGGATGGGAGACCACCTGGGAACACCGGGTACTATAGGCTTGGGAGAAGGGCCCAGCAACTCACTTCCACAAAACAATCAGCCATTGAAAACCCTATGAATAGCAGAGAAGCACTGACAAGAGTGTTTTGCCCGTTGTACGCAGGGTCTCTATGAGTCGGACACCGACTCCACAGTGCCTCATAACAACAACCGTAGGATGTCCAGGACATAAAGATAGTTCCTCCAGGGAAAGATCCTTGCAGTGAACGGGATGCTCGAGTAGGAAGTTGAAAACTGGTATTTACGTGAACCTTCACAAAGTCCTTGTTGTGTTCTTGTGTGATTATATTTATTTATTTGTTTACTTATAGTGCCAAGGCAGGGTGGTGTGTTGAACCCAGGGCTGTGCGCATGCTAGGCGAGAATGCTACAACTGAGCTGTACCCTCAGCACCTTTTTAATGTTTTACTGAGGGTTTTATTGAGACAGGGTCTCACTTAGTGGTGCAGGCCATTCCTGGCCTCAAACTTATGATTCTTCTGCCTCCACCTCCTGAGTTGCAGGGATTACCGGCGTGCTCTGTGATACCCGGCTTCTGAAGTTTCTTTTTCTTTCTTTCTTTTTTTCTTTTTTTTTTTTTGTGGTACTGGGGGTTGAACCCCAGGCCTTGCACTTGCATGCTCTGCAAGTGCTGGACCACTGAGCTGTACCCTCAGTCCATTTTTTCAGTTTTTGAGACAGGGTCTTGCTAAGTTACGCAGACTGCCTCTGGTCTTGAACTTGCTATCCTCCTGTCTCCACCTCCCAAGCTGCTGGGATTACAGGTGTGTGCCACCGCGCCTGGCAGAAATTTCTCTTATTTGAAAAACAGTTATTCCTGCATTTGAGCTAGAGAAAGCTAAGGCTCAGTGGGTAACAGCAGGCCTGTGGCTCATTAGAGACAATCAGGATCAGCATTGGGCATGGCGAGGCAGACCCCTTGGGAAGCCTCCCACCCATCTGTCTGATGCTGAGTGGAAGCACATGGTCTGCAGTGAAGACCAGGGTTCCTCCTGCAGGAAGTAGACTCAGCATCGTTTGTTTAACAGGAAAGGCTCCCGGGACTGCTATATAAGTCCAAGGCACCTTGATTCCCTGAGGAATTGCTAGCACCAGGTGTGGACAGGCTGGCTTGGCTTGGGCAACCCAAGCTTCTGTATCTTACCCAAGAAATGTGACGCTCTGTTTTGGTCTGATGAGTCTCTGTTCTGGAAATCAGAGACAATCAGGCCGCAGGGAGGGGTGGCAAAGAACGAGGGACTGCGCAGCTTTATGTTCCCGCAAACAAATCTGGTCCAGTGTTTCAGATCCTCTGAAGGCTCGCAGACACCAGGCGGCACATGGTGCCCTGTTTGTTTGTCGATAAAATTCGGAGCCATGTGTGGTTTGTACACTGTTGCTATGCTGCGCTTTTTGTCACTTAGCACATGACTTGCTTCTGTGAGCTCCGCTGGGGTGGGGGAGATCTAAGATTCCTGCTTTTGATTTCCAGTGAGATTCGATTAGTGATACCCGTCAAATCCAGTATGTGGGGTAAGAACGTTGTTTGAGAAACTAAGAGCTTCCATTTTTATATTTTTAAAGATCAGATCATTGATGTACCTGACGTTTGACTTTCACAGCAAGCTTTTATAGATTTTAAAATTTTTCTCTATTGGAAGCAAAGACACTGAGATTTTGTGAAATTTGACTGGGAAGAAGCGTCTAGTCTACCACGTTTATGTTGTGTTGATTTTTTTTCTCCATAGTGTGTGTGTGTGTTTGCATTGGGAACAAGATCTCACTGTGTAGTCCGGGCTGGCCTCCAACTATTGATCCTGGATTATAGGCAGGCACTACCTTGCCTGGCTCACAGTGTATATTCAGCTTTCCCAAATGTATATCATGGTTTTGCTTTTGCTTTTTATTTTTATTGGAGGAGTGGCTGTTTATATATGATTGTGCATTATGAGTGCTTATGTGGAATTCTTTTAATTGTATGAGTAATATGACTGAAAATTAAAATGAAATCATAACCTAACAATTGAGTCCCTGATGAATGTCTTTATTGGGAGTGGATAACCTTCCCTTGCCTTTCCCTACCAGTCATCCCCAGATTTTTTTTTTTTTTTTTTTTTTCCTGTACTGGGAGTTGAACCCAGGGCCTTGCACTTGCATGCTTTGCAAGTGCTGTACCACTGAACTATATCTACAGCCTATATTTTTACTTTTGGAGACAATTATGCAGACTGCCTCTGGTCTCGAACTTGCGATCCTCCTGTCTCTGCCTCCAGTGTCGCTGGGATTACAGGCATGTGCCACCCTGCCTGGCCATCCCCAGATTTAAACTCAGGTGTTAATGTTGTTGTTGTTAGGAGCTGTCAAGTCGGATCCAACTCATAGTGACCTTTAGTACCTCAGGACGAAACACTGCCTAGCACTGTGCGATGTACTCAGTCTGTTTATGTTAGAGCCCATTGTAGCAGCCACTGTGTTTCTTCTCATTTTGAGTCGTACTGCATCTGCAGAAGGAGGTCCCAGGTGCTTTACTCCACTCTCCTCATTAAGGTCAAGTCTGCTTTCAGGAGGCAACTCTTTCGTAGTCATCTCTTGAATGTCTTCTAGCCCAGGGGATTCATTTTTTGGCACTATATTTGACAGTGCTTCTCTGCTATTCATAGGGTTTTCAATGACTAATTGTTTTGGGAGTGAGCTGCTGGGTCCTTCTCCCTAGTCTGTCTTTGTCTGGAAGCTCAGCTAAAACCTGTCCACCATGGGTGACCCTGCGGATACCTGAAATAACTGGTGGCCTAGCTTTCAGCATCACAGCAACACACAAACCCCCATGCATGTCACACTGACAGACATACAGGGTCCAGGTGTTCCTAAGGACCTTAAAAAATCAGTTCCTCTTTGGAAATCTTTGAATTAGAGAATCTGCTTAACATACATTGTTCATATGTCTTATGGGGCAAGGATTTTTTTAACTCCTTGAATGAAGCCAAAGCAACTGTGTCTCATCCAAGTAAAGGAAAGGTGAATCACAGGCCCATAAACAGACTGTGATGTATTTGTATTGCCCCAGACCTCCTTGTTTCTCCCGTTAATGGCATGCAGGGTGGACTAGTCACAAAAGGTTTTTCAGTCATGAAAACGCTATTATGTGGAAGGAATGTACAAGGCCAAGAAATGATCTCACCTTGTCACAACAGTGACTTTTATTTGTAGTGGTTCTTGAGATGGCCAGTGGGTTCTGGGCTGCAGGGGGCTTCCCCCCTGCCCTGGGCCTCCTCGCTCCCTCAGGCTGCCAGCCTCCTGGGGCTTCCTGGGCCCTCCTGGGCCTTCCCTGTGCTGGGGGTGCCTCCTCAGGGCCAGGCGTGCTCAGGGCTATGGTGCAGGCGGACACCCATCTTCGCCTTATCTCTGCGCCTGCTGGCAGAGCTGACCGTTGGCGAGTCGTTTCCTGGCAACAGAGAGAATTCCTTCAGAGCCTGGTGTTGCAGGAGCGTCTCTGGTAGAAAAGGGGAGGCTGGACAGAAGATGACAAAACTATGTGTGAGCATGGAGTTTCCAGAAACACTTAAGGCTGTTTTTGTAGGAGCCTCAGAAGCTGGGGGTGGCCAGGGAAGACCCGGGGTGTGAATGCCCCCTTGGGCTACCCTCTTGTCTCTTCAGCTCTCTTGAAATGGCAACTGCCAACTCCTGTCTCTTGGGATTTCTTTGATTATTAAACGTCTCCGCAGCCCACAGGCACTTTATGGTTCTCGACTAGTGTAGAATAAGCCACTCCCAAGCCACCCTTATTTTCTTGCTTCCCTGCGCCCCAGTGGTGTGGGCCAGGCTGAGCATGTTGCTTCCTGGAGTTGCCCACTGGCTTGCCAGGGCTGGATGGTTCAATCACCCTTGCTGGCATGGTGGACAGTTAGTCAGCTATGCCTCCTCTCCCGGATGGAGGTCTTTCCTCCTCAAGACGGTGGCTTGAGCTTGCTCTGTATGAAGGCAAGGCCAGGAACGGCAAAGCCACTGGAGGCCCTGGCTGGAAATTCACAGAGTGTCACTTAGGTTGCAATCCGTTGGTGAAAGCAAGTCATAAGCCAACTGAAATTTATGGGGCGAGGCAACAGACACAAGAGTCTGTGCTCAAAGGGATGGGACTGACTTCCTGTGATGTCACTGCACTGCCCTTTCTCTTTCTCTCCCGTTTTCTTACTTTTGATCTTCATTCAAAGGTAGGCAACATGCCATAACAGGTAAAATAACTGCTATGTGTATGGGTGCAGTGCCTGTAACAAGTGCCTGTAATCCCAGTGACTCAGGAGGCAGAGTCAGGAGGATCACAGGTTTGAAGCTAGAGGCAGCCTGCATCACTTAGTGAGGCCTTGTTTCAATTGAAAAAATATAAAAAGGGACTGGGGTGCAGCTCAGTGGCACAGTCCTTCCAAAGTACACCCGAGGCCCTAGGTTCAGTCCAGAAGGAGGAGGAGGAGGAGGATGACGATGAGGAGGAGGAGGAGGACGAGGAGGAGGAAGGACAGGGGCAGGAGGAAGAGGAGAAGTAGAAGAAGAAGAAATGCTTCAGAATGAGATATTCCTAGAGCTATGATTGGTTGAATCATCGGTTTATACATTTTAGCTAGGAACTTTTTGCTCCTTACATGTATTGATGATACCTTTGCTCAGCTTATAACAGTCTTTTTGCATTGATGGTACTTTTTGATGAGCACAAGTTTTTAATTTTAGTAAAATATAATTTTCAATCTTGCATAGCTTGTACACTTTTATACCTTGCTTAAAAAATCCTTCTCCAAAATAATGAGCAGCATCTTCTATGTTTCCTTTTAGTTTCATTTTTAATGAGCACATAATAATTAAATGTATTTATGAGGCCCATTGTGCTGTTCTAATACTTGTGTATATTGTTTAATAATGAAATCAGGGTAATGAGCAAATCCATTACCTCAAATATTTATCCTTTCCTCTCTTCTAACAATCTTGAACTAGATAATACATCATCGTTAACTATATTTTTGCAGTGTATTTTCTGTTTAAAGGTTTACAGCTTGGACTATTTACATTCTGGTCTATCCCTAGCTGGTACTGACTTTTGTGAATGATGGTTAGTATCCAATGTTACATTTTTTTTCCCTTGGCAATCCATTGTGCAAGGGGCATGTATCAAATGTTCCATAAATGTTCCATTTCTTTCTCACCGATGTGCAGGGGTGTGTTTGCTGTTCATTACATTTCTGCTTATGGGTGGGGCTGTTTCTGGTCTCTCTTAGCATCTTCTACACTATATTACATTACTGTAACAGTATCATATGCTTTGTTATCTGGCAAGGAAAGTACCCCAATCCTGTTTTTCTTCACTAAAACTGCCTTTGGTATTATTGACCTTTGGCGCTTTTTTTTTTTTTTTTTTAAATATGTATTCCAAGGAAAATACTATTAATATAGTCTCCATGAATATAGATTCTCTTTATTAAGACTTAATATTGTGTCTTAATATTAGATGGCCTATTTGTATAAATTGCTAATCCTTGGGAAATGTGTCTATAATCCTTGGGAATAGGGTTTGAAATATATTCATGGATCGTGCTTGATATTACTGATGTTTTCTACATCCTGATGAAATTGATTGTGTTCAGTCATTTGTAGAGCCTTCGGTACATTTGCCTAATATATTTTTTCTGTCTTTTTAATCTTCTGTGCCTTTATGTTTAAGTCTATTGCTTGCATGTAGGATTCAGCTAGGATTTCCTTTTACATTTAAAAAAAATCTTAATATGAAGTTTAAGTTCAGTATATTTTGCACTTATTTAGAAATCCATATGTTTTGACTTATCTCTGTGATCTTATTTGGCTCTATGTCTTTGCTCATTTTTCTTCCCTTTCCTGCCATCTTCTGGACTGCCTTTTTAAATGATTCTTTCAACTTATATAACCGATTTCTGTTTTTTAGTGGTTGCCCTTAAAACTTGGACATGATTTTTAACCTAACAGAAACTAAAGAGAGTCTTTCTACTTCCCTCTTTAAGCATAAAATTACTGTGAAGTGGCTTCAATATAATTACGCTCACCTTTCTCTTAGTTGCATTTTATATTTCTTCACACCAAATGCCTTTTGGGGAGGGGAAGAGGAGGCTGTTTTATATTCTAAGTCTCACCTGTGTGTGTGTCAAGTCTTTATCATTTCAGCTTATATAACAGATTCTTTTTTTAGGATTATATATTTAAATATTTTTTCCCCAAAGTACATCCTGTATAGATTTTTATTTAGTGAGGTTCTGTTGGTGGTAAATGTTATCAGTCTTTATCTCTCAAAGGTGCTTATTATGGCCTCCTTCTTGAATAGCGTTTCATTATTTATTTGGGAGGGGAGGTGCTGGTGATGGAACCCAGGGCCTCATGAAGCTACACTTCATCCCTCTTCAATGGTGTTGCAGCTGGAAATGAAATTCTATTGGCTGATTTCGGTGTTTGAAGGCCTATTTGCTGGAGTAAAATAATGCCTTGAGATAGATCATTCTCTCTTCAGAGTATATTCTTATCCATTGATTGTTTAATTTCAGTGGCTGTAGTTCTTATTTCTAGAAATTCTGTTGGTTTACCTGGTCTTTTTTGAGAGTACCTGTTGTTTTATAAATAATTTCAGCATTGTGGGGGTTTTTTTGTTTTTTTTTTTGTTTTGTTTGTTTGTTTGTTTGTTTTTTGACATTCTGGTAGTTGCTGGTGTCGTTCCTGGGGACCTGCTTCTCTTGCTTGTTGTGTCTGCCTCTTTCCCGTGCACAGCAACTACTGTGTTCTATAAGGCACAGAGACACGGAGTTCTTCTGTTTATAATGCTGAGTTATATCTCCCTGCATGAACCACACTTCATCTCTGGGCATTCTGTGGTGCCACTGTGCTAGGCAGCCACTTTACCAACGGAGCTACATCCCCTGTGGGGCCCTCATTAAGAGCACGTGCATGGGGTACCACGGCACACACCTTAATCCCAGCAACTCAGGAGCTGAGGCAGAAGGATTGTGGGTTCAAGGCCAGAGGCAACCTGCACAACTTAGTGAGTTGTTGTTGTTGTTAGGTGCCATGGAGTCGTGTCCGACTCATAGTGACCCTTGTAGGGTTTTCAATGGCTGTTTCGGGATTGCCTTGGGAGTGGATTGCCACATCCTTCTCCCATTTCTGTGGTGCTGGGAATAGAACTCTGGACCTTAGAGACTGCGAGCAGCGCTCTACCAACTGAGCTAAATCCCAGCCCCAACTTAGTGAGGGCCTGTCTCAAATTAAAAAGGGGCTAGGGATTTGGCTCAGTGGTAGAGAGCTTGCCTAGCATGTTCAAGGCTCTGAGTTCAATCTCTCAGTAATGAAAAACAAAAGTGAGTGCATCCTTCAGAATAGGTTGATCTTGCTCCTGCTGTGTGCCCTGGGAATGCAAATCAAGAAGGACCTTCAGGCAGTTTTCCATCTTGGAGTTTCTGGGATACAGCGCACACTGTAAACTTGAGCCCCAAACACCCCTGAGGCCAGGCCTGTCATTATAATCTCAGGGAGGAAATGGGCCCTGCTCTTTCTCTACTTTCTCCCCAAGTTGTACTGACCAGGGACCTGTTCACTGTCTCATGGCTTTAAAGTTAAAACCAAAGACTCTGGGGTTGTTGTTGTTAGGTGCCGTTGAGTTGGTATCCAACTCATAGCAACCCTGCGTACAACGGGAAAACACTATTGTCAGTGCTTCTCTGCTGCTCATAGGGTTTTCAATGGTGGATTGATTTTTGAGAGTGGGTTACTGGGTCCATCTCCCAAGCCTACAGCACCTGGTGTTCCCAGGTGGTCTCCCCTCCAAGTACTAACCAGGCCTGACTCTATTTAGCTTCCGAGATCTGACGGAATCGGATGTCACAGGGCTGCAGCTGCAGGCAAGATACATGAGAGGGGTGTGTGTGTATGTGACTGTGTGTATGCATGTGTGCTGATGTTGTATATGGGTGCATTTGTGATTGTCACCATGACCAAGGGGTCCTAATAATGTTTTATGCCAGGAGCTGTAGTGCCAGGTGCCCAATTCAGTCCCAAAATAAGTCTCGCTAACACCAGTAGGTTGTTCTTCCCTCTGGGAAGCATTGCTCTGAGCCTTGGGCATTGATGGACAGATTCAGGGCTGTGTGATGAGGGCACTGGCCCCAGCACCACCTTTGGCTTCTTTAGCTTCTGTCTTCTTCACTTGAGCCTCTGGGGAATTTTTAGAGCTCAGCTCTATGTCTAAAAAGAATATTAGTTCCCTGTTGTTAGGGGCGGTCAAGTTGTGTCTGACTCATACTGGCCCTCGTAGGGTTTTCAATGGCTGATTGTTTCGGGATTGTTTTGGGAGTGGACTGCCATGTCCTTCTCCCATATTAGTTCCCTAGCACCACATACTCACACAAAAATATTATCATTTTTAAATTTCCCATTTCTAAATATTCTGTGCCTGCAACTGTAGCCCTGTGGAATCCGATCCCGTCAGATCTCGGAAGCTAAGCAGGGTTGGGCCTGCTTAGTACTTGGGTGGGAGACCGCCTGGGAACACCAGAAGCTGTAGGCTTGGGAGAAGGACCTGGCAACCCCCTCCCAAAAATCAATCTGCCATTGAAAACCCTATGAACAGCAGAGAAGCACTGACAATAGTGTTTCCCCGCTTATACAGAGGGTCGCTATGCGTCACATACCAACTTGATGGCACCTAACAATAACAACAAATATTCCGT